>JABFPN010000191.1:0-61680 GCA_022817305.1 Leptoteleia sp. ZL-2020 | reverse complement strand
TTAATATCGGCCATGAAAGGTTACTGAAGGGCAAACTACTATATATCCTTTAAAGGCAAACCTTTTACTGACCCTAACAGGGCCTTTAATTATATTATCCAATATAAAATTGTGATGGCATCTTGTAAGGGACCATAAAAGGCTCTAAACATTTACCCCGAAATTCGGTTGCCCTAAAAGGCCCTACATAATATCGTGGTATGCCCGAATAAATTTCTACTTGGGATGTTTCTTTACGGTAATTTAAAATATGTCTCGTTACAGTAATTAAATTATAATTACTAGTCTTCTATAATAATTTTCTATTACTATTTAATAGATTGTAAGACCGTACTAAGTATGTTAGTAAAAAGAAATGGTTCTAAAGTATGAAAAATAAAATGCTATCTTTGTAGTGCACGAGCTTAAGCCTGAAGATGTAGGATTAGTGACTTTTAAAGGGCATGTTGACAAACAACCCTTTATGGTTGGTTTCTTCAAAGGCTCTGGAACTAGAGAGAGAAAAGTTCGACAAAAGAGAGATACCAGAAGGAAAAAGAAGAGCGACGCGTCTATGCTCCATTATAAGAATTGGTACACAGGTAAAACTCTATACTGCTTAATAAATAAAGATGTTATGCCAATAAACTTATCAACATTTCATAATTATTTATTTATGCAGATCCCGGCTCTCAATCTAATTCAATGACGTGTAAACTACATAACTTGTACGTTAGCTTCAAAGATCTTCGGTGGCAGGTAATTTGGAAAATAATTTATATTTTTTTCTTTACTACATAAAGTGATATCTGATGATCAAGAATAAATGTTATGATTAATCACTGTAGTATATAACTATGAAGAACCTAAGTTTATCATTTGATAGGAGATAGATATGACATGGATTACATTTGATGTTTTTTAGGATTGGATTATCGCTCCGGACGGATATGCCGCACATTATTGCAGTGGAGAATGCAACTTCCCTTTAAATGCTCATATGAATGCCACGAATCATGCCATAGTACAAACATTAGTGCACCTCGTCAGTCCGGGAAAAGTACCAAAACCTTGCTGCGCGCCCACGAAATTATCCGCCATATCTGTGCTATATTTTCTTGACGAAAGTAATGTTATTTTAAAGAAGTACAAAAATATGGTCGTTAGAAGCTGCGGTTGCCATTAACAATCAAATAAATTATGCGAATTCATCAAGAAACATAAGTCAATTTAAGATATTAGATAATTATAAAATATATTATAATACGCAAAATTAAATATATCGTTGTTAAAATTATTTACGTTTATATATAATTTATATAAGATTTTTAGTCAATACGTGACTTGGGTATGATTGAAAAGTGTTTTATATTTAATTTATGAACAAGCGTCACATAATCGTAATTAAATTAAAACAATCGTGAATAAGATAAACAGTATTAAATTGCTTAAAGATTGATTGTTTAATTCAGAAAATCACCACTTTTATCCCACTTTGTTTTATTAACTTTATTTAAAAAAAAAAAAGAATAATTTACAAACCCTGCAATTAATAGATTAAGAAACAATAAAAGGAAATTATGCATTACGTATTTTTCAATTAACATTCTTCAGAGGTTTAAAAAATTAAAATTATAAGAATCTTATTTAATATTGGCAACAACTATAAACGACGACTTATCCCATCTAAGAATTATGTTGATAAATAAAGTCACTAGCAATAAAAGAGCTTTCATAATTTAAGATGATTTCTGCTAACAGGAAAGTAAATAAACATTTAATTACTGAATGTCACTTATTGCTATGTATAAATCCTCTTTTACATGGGAAAAATGTAAATTTTCAAATCAATTAGTAAACCTGCATTGTAAATTTTATAATACATGTCTAAACTTAATGTAATTAAAACCAATCGAATTCTAAAATACATTAAAGGTATCTGCTCTAAAACTATAAAAAACTGCTAAAGTTAGACACTTTCAATGTTAACAGAAATTATTAAAGAATCTTTCTTTTAAATATCAAGTTTTTAAAAAATTTGGCGTAAAACGTTCACAATTTGTCAACATTTGCACTTTACATACTTGTAATACATATCGCAGCGTTAATGTGAATTTTAATTAAATCAACTCTGAATGATATATTTTATAATGTGATATTATAGTTTACTATTTGTACATATATATATTTATAAGTTTTTCTTTTGTTCCCTGATTCTACCACCAATGATATTATACTGTATATTACTTATGAAAAATTACTCCACCTCATGCTGAACATAAATAAATCTAATTGAATCAGCATTATTATTTTGTTTTTAAAATTGTGCCCCCCTTCTCTTATTATAGAAGCAAATTTCGCCAAACAGACAAAACGACTTTAAGATAAATAATAAATAATAAAAAATTATAATAAAAATAGGTTATTTAATGTCTCAAAAAAACGATTTCTTATAAACACCAAAGAAATTTGAATTCAAGGAGATGCTATTACAGACAATTTCAAAAAGTAAAAATATATTTATAAACAATTTTTTTTTTTCTAAAATTCTATCAGACTGACCTCAACATTTTGAATTGGAGTTCTGGTCAACCTTTTCATTTCCAGACAATCGACGTCCAATTGAATATTACCTGTAAAAAACGATTAAATAGAAAAAATTTTTTTTTTTTATTTTGTAACCCCCTTTATTATATACTAAATGTAGTATGTAAAGAAACACTTAAACTCTTTTTATTACTTCTCTATTTTTCTTATTTTTTTCTAATTTTTATTTATTTATTTATTTATAAAACCATATTTATTAATTTCTCTAAGATCAATCCACTCAATATATAAATGCTTTATAAGAATAATTTATATGTTTACATATAAAATTTCTTTTTTTTCATATAATAAATAGTAATCATAGTCATAAAGATCGACAATATGTCCTAATATTCTCTATAATTCTCTAAATCCTTTTGTGTGAAGATTAAGAAAAGCTTATTCATTTGAATGATGCGCTTTCTCTTTCTAGTTAGCTCCGCCCAATAGTGGAGGACAGCCACACAACAATATAAGAATATGATTGGTGAGATCTTAATACAAAAATTTTGCAGGCTGGCTATAAATTCTGTACCAATTTCTTCTAATTGCTACTAACAACAGTATAGTTTGTGCTTAAACACAGTTGTGCGAGGTATACATATCGTTATACTTTTTTCTTTATTTTCTGTAATTTACTATCTGCGTGGAAAAATGAATCCAGGAAAAATGAATGTAAGTGAACAAAATGTTAACTTTATGAAAATAATAATAATATTTATATAATATTTTATCAATATCTTCTTCAAAAAATAAAAATATTTTTTAAATACTCTAATGTCCACACAATTATATTTTTGTAATATTAATGTAATATTTCACATAATATAGTACAATATTATTGTACAATATTACATAAATATTTTAAAGTATAAATGGAATATAATATAAATATTATACGCTGAACAATTTAATTTACTTAAAATATTTTAAAATATTTTGCATAAATATTTTGTAAATATTTGTTGCTATAAGAGCTGTTTATATTTCACTCCAAGTATATTTTTTGACCGCTTTTTGGTCAAAAAATATATGGAAAATATACTTGGACTCTTAAATTTAATTGAAAAATATGTTAGAATTATTCTAATCAACCGTATTTACTTAAAACTGAATAAACTAAAAAAAATAAATCACGTCAACTCTTTTAATAAATAATTTAATTATTTAAATAATGAAAAACAAAAATATTTAAAAAATATATCAAGTTAAATGATAATTATTTTTTTTTAAATTCATAATAAAATTTTTGGAATACATCCACTAAAGGATGTATATTATATAACCTTATTTTAATATTCAATAATAATTAACAAAATATTATTTCAATATTTCAAATAAATTAATATTTTCAATATATGTTTAAATAAATTGAATAAAATTTGAAAGTGATAAAACAAATATAAGAATAGTTGAACATGAATTGTTGGTTTAGAAAACATTGTTCAAACATTTTATAACATAAGTCTATACGTTTATTGTCTATCTTTCTACACCTTATTATATGTTTTAAATCTTCATTTTTAACGAGAGATAATTGGTTTAATTAATTACTTGAATGTAGTAATACTTAAATGGATTTCAAAAGATATTCAATTTTAATCCCTCATTAAATAGAACGTATTTATCCTATTCGTTCAATTGTTTGTTCCTTTGTCTACTTTATTGCTGCAAACATTTCTTAACCTATTGTACCTATATATTTATTTATGGCATAGATTTTCTATTTTTTTATAACTTACACTTATTTATTTCCATCTCGGAATATTTGTCTCAAAGAAGTAAATCGTTACGTAAAATATCCGAACTTCCCGCTATCACAGTAAATCTAACTGAACTTTATTTTCACACTCCATGAACCGAACAAACTAAGCTCCGTAGGCGTTATTTAGAATAGCCGTTAGATGGCGGGACAATGCATTTTAGAAAATGCCAAAGTGAGAAAAAGATAGCAGTCAGAGAAAGATATACAGTCAATGCAGTACGGAAAACTGACTTGTTCGTTTATTCGCGGTGCCGTCGTATTTATTTTACGTCTGTTATTTATCAGTGTTTGTATTAGCATTTCTTTTTCGTCGCCTCCACGTAAGAAGTTAATTGTCAAACGTACTAATTAATAATTTAAAAAGCATATTATTAAAAACGGAACAAGTGCTGCGATAGAACAAAAACAATGGTTTTACAGTCGAATGAGTCAAACGTCAGACGTAGATGTTTTCTACAATCATACCGCATATTTGTGTGAAAATAAAGGGATTTCTAGTAATAATAAAGGGTGTCTGTAATATTTACCCGAAAATTTAGTGTAATAGACAAAAAAAATTAATCAATATTAAAAAAGGATTGATCCATTGTTGAATATGGAAGGACAACAGGTATTTTTCATCCCACTCAATTAATGTTCTCATACAACATTGCAAATTTATACGTTATAATGATATTTTTACTCCCTTAATTTCGTTGTTGAAAGAAATGCAATTGTTACATTACAAGCTCTGCTGTTTTAATAATAATTTCCTGTTCTGAGAAATTATTCTGTGAAATTAGTCATAAAATTGTTAAAATTGTACTAAAATAGTATGACATTAATAGCACTAAATTAATCATTTTTATTCCAACAACAGATTAAAGGAAACTCTGACAAAATAGATTAAAAATTCAGTTCCTTACAGGAAATAATTATTAATATTATATTACTATTAATAAACTAATTATTCATCCAATCGGAAATGAGAATTTTATAATGAATGATTTTCATTGTAAAGCTGAATCATCATACGTTATAATTAATTTATTTAACATAAATAAATTATTATTTGTATCAAGTCAATTTTATCATTAAAAAACAAAAAAACTTTTATATATAGTTATGTTTTCAATTTAGCTTACTTTTAAATGTATCTTTTGTTTATTTTTTGTTGTTTTTTTTTGACCAGAGCAAATTTAAGAGTTTTATAAAAGCCAATTCCATTGTCATCTTTTGTTAATTTTGGAGCATCTGTTCATAAAGAATATGAAATCATAAATATATGCACCTCAATTGTAGTACATTATTATAGAATGAATTTAATTTCTATTAATGACATGATAAATTAGATTTTTATAATATTTAATTATTACAGTTAATTCAATATACTTTTTTAATGTTCTCATGCTTTAAACTCAATTTTTATGCAAAATATGTTTGGACGAGACATAGTGTGCTGTTATCTAACTTCAGCACTTTATATACTTTATCAAAAGTAATTTATATAAGACTGGAATCTATTATAAAGTTGTTATACTAAGTATAAATATAATATTACTGAGTTCCTAATAATATAGAAGACAATCGGATCTATATAAAAAATAATTGTAACAAATATGATTCTTGTAATTTAGGTGAGAGCTCTGTATGATTTTGATGGCGAGCCAGGGACTGCAGAAATGTCCATTGTTGCTGGTGAAATTTTAACAATTACCAGGGACAGTGTTGGGGATGGATGGTGCGAGGGCTACAATCAGAGTGGGAAATCTGGTCTTTTTCCAACAGCTTATGTCCAAACTGTGGAAGCTTCAACACCAAATACAGGTATTTTTTTAACATATTTAAAATAATTTATTTGTTCAACCTATTAAAAAGACCCTATTAAGTTTAATTTTTACAAAAACTTAAAAAGTAAAATAAAAAAAAGATGTATGATTAATCATACCTTGTAATAAAAATATTACATTTAAAATGCGAAATATTGAAATAATTTTTATTTAATTGTTTCATAATGACTACTGTAAGTAAAAGGAGTATAATTATTGAAATAATAAAGTTAAAAAACATTTTTGTTTATCAGACAGCAATTCTCAACAAAATACTGGCGATTACTGGGATGATGAGTGGGACGATGAGTATGAAGTGGGCTCACAGGCATATGTTGCCTCAATGTCACAACAACAAACACAACAAACACAACAAACACAACAAACACAACAACCGAACACCCCACAGCCTAATCAAACAAGTGCCTTTGAATATGGGGATTCGATTTCAATAAACACCATTCATTCGGTCATCCCTGATAAACCAATTCCTAGCGTACCAAAGAAAAACAACAAATTTTCAACTTTAATAAAATCCAGCGAGGAAAGCTTTTTACTTGGTACAAAAACTATTAATGTGCCAGAATATGAGAAGATTTTTATAGAAGAAAATGAACATGGTCATTGTTGTTGGATCCCTACTGCAGAGGCATACTCATGCGTGGTGACATCACCTAAAAAAGAATCAAAATTGAAAGGACTAAAGAGCTTTATCGTCTACCAACTGACACCTACGGTAAGAATAATTCAGTCTTAATAATGTATTTATATTCATTTATGCAATATAATTGTTGGAATAATTTTTAAATAAATTAATTATAAGAATTAAAATGTTAATTAAATAAAAATACATCCAACATTTTTATGTTTATTGAGAGTGAATAGTAACAACGTCACACTTAATATATTATTAACATAATTACAATACAATATAAGAAATTTGTAATTATCAGTTAATTGTTCACTAAAGTTTATTTCTAATAATAGCTATAGAAGACATTATTTAATGATGAAAGGAATGTATTTTCAATAACGTTGATAGTTATGATATAATTAGTGACAGATCGAAGGATCGGCAAGTTTTGGCCAAAAATTTTAGTTTCGGCCAATAACAGACATTGAGAGAAAAAAATATCAATTTTTTATTTGGCATTATACTAAAGAATATTATTGTATGGAAAACTAATTGTTTAAGATTTGTTAAATTAGTCCAAGTATTTTTTCAACCGTATATTTTGGACAACAAACAAATATGAAATAATTAAAAGTAATAATAATAATAACAACGGATATGATATGTTGATAGAGTTTCGTTTCTTGGTTACACTTAAACTCATCAGTAAAGCTAGTGTAACCAATGCCATATGAGCTACGTTTATTTCAAGAAGATGTGGTGTACATATGCTATCTATATATTATTTCAATAGTGGAAAGGTTGAAATTTCAATTAATAACACCATCTATTTTTGAAATTTTAAAAGCATCTCCTTGAATTCAAATTTCTTTAGTGATTATAAGAAATTGTTTTTTGAGACATTAAATAATCGGTCATACATCTCTAAATATTATTAGTTTTGTTTGAATATTATGATTTGTAATATAATATACTATGATATAATAATAATTGATGCTATTTTGATTTGATTTGATTTTATTATATATTACATAATTATAATGATTTTAAGTTGTATTATATTAATTAATTAAAATATTTCAGTTCAACAATATTCAAGTTTCTCGTCGATACAAACACTTTGATTGGTTACATGAGAGATTAGAAGAAAAGTTCTGTTTTATCCCCATTCCTCCTCTTCCGGATAAGCAGATATCTGGACGCTATGAAGAACAATTCATCGAACATCGTCGGACTCAATTACAGGAATTTGTAGATTATGTCTGTAGACATCCAGTTTTATCGCGAAGTCGTGTCTGGGAGCACTTTATTACCTGTACTGACGATAAACGTTGGAAGGCAGGAAAACGACAGGCTGAAAAAGACGAGCTTTTGGGCGTATATTATTATAATGCCATTCAGTGTCCTTCAGCACCGTTGGATCAATTAAAAGTAGATCTTCGGACAGATGCATTCTCGCGGTTCATAGCTGGATTGGATCCAGCAGTAAAAAATCTGTTGGCAATGGCGCTCGATCAGACGAAGAAGCATCAGGTTTTGTTTAAGAGGGAATTCCAAAAAATAGGTCAGTGCTTTACTTCTTTAGGTCTTGCTCTTGATTTTGATGATCTGAGTCGCAATAGCAGATTAGCGAAGGCTCTAAAGTTCACTGGGGAAGCATATCATGAAATTGGAAGGCTGTATGAAGAGCAACCTAAATTTGACTGGGAACCACTCGCTGATAAATTTCACATTTATCGAGGTGTAATTAGCAGTTTCCCTGATGTCATCAGTATACACAAGGTAAAGCAACCGTTTAGTTTTGCCAAAAGTTATCAATAAATCTAATAAATTATAAAAAGTATTTATTGGGAAAGATAGCATTATAGAAAAGACAAAATGTTAATCAAGAATTGTTTGTAATTTACAATAATTTATTTATTTTCTGCACTTCATTTATTTTCATTAAAACAGCACGTAAAATAATCATTTTTGAGTAATGCAGACATTATTATTATTATTATTGTTTCATTATATAAAGCAATTGATAACAAACGAAGTGTAATGTAGAATGCTAAATTTTAATGCTCTAAAATTTAAACAAAAAAATAATACACAAAGAATTCATTTACTTTTCGTCTTTAATAATTAATCAATTATTCTCATAATAATTTATAATAACAATTATATTACAGAGTGCAATCCAAAAGAAAAAGGATTGCGAGAAACTAGTCGCTGAACACAAAATGGAATCTCAACAGCTTCGCGAGCTCAATCACCGTTCAGATATTATTGCACGGGCCTTGATAGCCGAGGAAACTTTCTTCAAAAGTGAACGTGAAGTCCACATGGATCAAACTGTCAAAAAACATTTGGAAGAGCAAATCAATTTTTACCAAAAAATAGTTCAAAAATTACAAGAGGCGCTCAACTCGTATGATAGTTGATTTTTATCATGAATTTTATACATATGGCAGCTACTATTATCGTACAACTTATTCACCTCATAATTGTACTCTGAATTGTACTATGAGCAAAGTTTACGCGCTTAATTAAGCCTTCGACTATACCATATTTACGTTACCATGTTATCCTGAATAATATGTTTATTTCAGATTTATAAACAGAAAATATTCTTATATTTTTTAAACAAATTTTTTAAACACTACTGTGCGAGAAGAATCAGTCAAAGATATAATATACAGGCATGATCCATTAATCATAGTAATAATGTGATATATTGAAATATACATTAGCTTACTTCTAGCTATTAATTTGTGCTCTAAAACTACTATATATTCAATATTGATAATTGCCGTTGACTTTCAATTATCATATTTTAAAAAATGAACTTTTTAAATTAAATATTATTTTTATTTATTATTTTATCTTTTTTGAATACGTCAATGTTCTCGTAAATTTTTAATGGTTGAGTAAATTTTGTTATAAAACTCTAAAATTAAAACCTTGTATGTTCAATATCATAATATTTTTCATGAGCTTGATAATAATTTTACAACAAAAATAGTAATAATTTAAAATGTTAATGTCCTTACCTTATTTTTATGGTAAAATTTTGACATTAACTATAATAAATATTTTGAGATTGAACTTTAAAGATGATTTGCTAGAATTTATAGAAAATTTACATCAAAATTTTTATCAACGAAATGAGCATATGATGAAGTTAATCTGTGAATAAGATGTCAATTTTTATTCATATATGGAAGATTTACAACTTTTTCCACATAAGTTATTTTTAGAGATAATTTTTATGAGAATAAGATTTTTATGTGCTACCAATTTTCGATTCGTATTTCTGTACTTGCATGATTTGTACGAAAAACTAGTATGCGTTCTGTAGTAATTAGTTCCGGTATTAACTGCATGTATACCTGGATTTTTTGTTATAAAATTGTATATGTTCAATATCTGTCACAATAGTTTACACTTTACACTTTTACTTGTACTCTTGCCGACACAGCGTTTTAATTATAATTAACTGTCACATTTTTGTGAACATTTTATTGGATTTTAAATGTTTTATAAATGATTGTACAAAGTGTTTGTTCCAAGCAATGAAGAGACTCGAAAATATTTTTATTATATATTTTATAGCAACAATTTTATCACAAAAGCAAGCATTTATTGTACATTATTGCGCTGTTAAATTAATGAACTTAAGGAAATGATTTTTACAACGAAATATAAATTCAGATAAGTTAGTTTAATAGTTTGTTTAATTTGCGTTATATTATTCATACTATTCAACGGATGATTGTTATGATAATTTTAAAAATTTTATCGAAAGACAGGTATTGTTTCTGAACTGTAATCCTACGATTCTTAGTTTGATACTTAAATTTTATAAAATTATTCCAAAAGGTATGACAAAAATTATGAAAAAGACACTTAAAAAACTTAAATAAAAATATAAAACAAAACCTATGGTTTTTTTCATTTTATTAATAATATTTATTGGATTGCATACAATAAAATGTTTTCCAATCCCACAATACATAATATCGCATGTTATAATTTAAGTGTTTAAAAAAATAATGTTACTTCGTTGCTCGTCTAATTTCGGCTTTCACATCGTTCGATATGAAAATGATACGCGCATTCGAATTCCGTTCTAACTCTAGCTCTAAATTTTTTTTCTTTTTATTGTTTATCATATTTCCTTTTTTTAAATATTTTTCACCGTATCTTCGAGTCGTTTATTCGCTTACAGTTTTTGATTCTCCTATACCATTTCTCGTTTATGTATAAATATTACAACGTCATTCGTAAAAATAGACTATTACATTCGTTATACACGTGGCACTTCTAATCGGTGGCGTATAATCCTGGCGAACGGATGAAAAGACAGGCAACAAATTTGAAGAATTTACAAGTGATTTGTCTTCTTGAAAACAATTTTACATGTATACATAGATTTATATACACGACGAGCTTGGTATCCAAAATTCGCGAATAAGTGCAAGGAATGTTCTGTTTCTCTTTATTCTTCTTTCATTTCATTATAATTTGTTTATTTTTTTTTCAAATCATGAGTCGTCATATTTTTCCACGTCACAATGTAAGATACGAAGTTCCATGACTAAACTGATTGTTTTAATTAAAAATATATCTGAATACTCTAAATATGGAAAATAACAAGTTCATTAATAGTTTTATTATATATATTTAAAGATCAAATACTTGAATTTTATATAAAATTCTGTGGATAAAACTTTATTAAAATTTGCAAGCATGATATATAAGAAATAATATCTGTGCTACAATAAAATCTTAACAAACATAAAAATTTATCAATAAAATAATATTCTGATAAATAAGCACTAGAACCTTCCGTATGAAAATACACTTTGAAAGTACCATTCCATGGTTAGTTCACTCAATTACAATAAACCATCAGTTTCTATCAAGCGAACGATGTTACGGTTTTCTATGCAGGTTGTGTCACGCATCATATCTATCTTTATTAATTAGCAAAATAGCTCATTTTGCAAAAGCATCTTTTGCTGAAATTATTGTAACACCCGTTACTTTTTAAATTGGACGACACTTTTCTCACAAAAAAAGCACCGATCCAGATATGACAAAACGTAAAAGTTGACCAAATTTGGTCATATATACATATCTTTCACTGTTATATATTACAGTATAATAGTTAATAATATTAATATGGAATTTATTTTACTTGATGTTTCGTTCGATATCATCGAATCGCAAATTCAGAATTCGAAAGAAAGTCCATTGAAAGCAATTTGATTAACATAAAGATTTCTCCGACATATAATAAACTTGTTTCAATTCATGATTATAAAAAAAGTTTCTTTACAATTTTGTGCCAGCTTACAGAAATGCTTTATATGAAAATATATACTCACAAAACAAATGATATAAACTTGTTTGCTAAACAAATATGCTAGACTCGGTAAAAAAATCTAGCTAAGATCCTGTATGTAATAATTTAGTACTAGGAGTTAGTGATATCTTAGCTGTTAATAGGATTAGAAATATTTTTCTTTTATTTTATTATATTATTAAAATTTAAAGAAGAATAAAGTAAGAATTAGATAAAATCCTATGCTCAGCCAGGAATTTAGCCAGAATCCCATCATCAGTTAGAAACATTACTGAAACCTTATAACCAGTTAGGAACATGCAGAGAAGAGGAGAGAGAGAGCGCGAAATACTGGTAAATATTACTAAGATTACTGTTGAAGTTGTTATGTATTATTTTATTCTTTGGAAATTGTACCCATATGCATTTTACTTTTGTTAAGATCTTTGGGAATCGTTATTGTTGAATTTCTAAAGAATAAAGTATATCACAACTTCGTCAATAATATTTATAATCTGTACCAGTTTTTTTTTTCTTAATGTTATTGAAACATCAACTCGAATCAATAGTCTAACCAAAACAAAATTATTAGCTAAAAACCTAATTAATAAACTAACTTCCAGTGCAAAATTCAGAATTAGGATCAGAGCTAAGTCTTTCTTGCTGCAAAGCTAAGTCATGTTCAGCAACGGTTGCCTACATATGTCAACTACCGCTTTCCTACGAAAGCGCACTCAACATTTCTAAATTAAAGTACTATCACCATCAAAACGTGTACAAATAATTTCTTTTTTTATAGAAATGCCATTAAAAAATGTAGTTGAGCACGTTTCGTTTTATTATCTTCTTTAATTCAACATCTCTTGACTCTTTTTTTTTTATGATTATTCGTAAAAGCTCTGGATGCATTGGGAAGTGACCATTAAGAAATAAAACACTTACGATAAAATTCGTAAATATGCTGTTCGCTGTCATTAATCAGAGATCACACTCAAGTGTCGGAACGGGAAAATGAAAAGTTAAGTAAACGAGCTGTACCTAAAACGTATTGTTTGCTGTTATCTAAATTTGGATTACATCTACTTGTTTGTTTTGTTTGTCACCACGGGATATTGTACGTACAAAATACGTACATGACTTGTAGTAATGGGTATACTTCAGGTAAATATTATAATACATATGCACATATTATGTCGCAATATACAATATCATTCATAACTGGAACAGTCAAAGTCGTGATTAAACGATTCACGTTATAATCAGGATATATTTTATATGTAGAGTTCGATTGAAAAAACAATGCTAGTACGTGTGCTTGGTCGTAAGATCACGAGAAAGTTGCAAAGTACAGCAAGTGCATTATAAAATGTGGGAACAAGTTGAAAAATATTTTAGTTTTAGTACTGAGTTTCCTTGTGCTGACAAAAGGTCGATGACAATCGTTGCGAATGTCGATCGCATCGCCTTAAACGATTTGCATCGACCTTCGCTGGAATTGAATACGGCTTTTGCGCACTTTGTTCGATATCTATCTTCTTGTGAAACTCATCGCGGCTTCCCGTCAATACACATTCTAATCATAATCATCTTAAGGAACTGAATCTTTCATACGAATAATAATTGATAGACCCTTTCATTATACAAATGATGTATAAATGATGAAAATTGTAAGTTAAAGAAAAATCATTCGCTTAATGTACAGTAAACTCTCATATTTGATACACCAATAATTACAAATAATTAAAAATTTAAATGTCTTTCAACAAGTAATTATGTCTCTTACTGATACAATTAATTTAATTTACTGTAAGAATTATATATTTAATAGTTTACTGGTTTCAACAACGCAATTATTCTTTAACACTTATTGTTCTCTTTTCTCCGTTCTTTTTAAAGTTAAATTTTTTAACGTTTGAATATATATATCTCAATTTCTACAGCTGAGAATCTAAATCTTTCGAAGTATGAAGAGAAGGAAAGTCGTATGCGATCAAGAATATTAACAATTCGCTTATTGATATATCATTTGTTAAAACTGAGGTACAGTACCGATTTCAATTCGTCGTGTTCACTTTAACATTTCCTTGACGATTTCGAAAATCATTTTGCACTATTACATGGAGCGGCTTTCATTTGTACGCATTGCACAGAAAAATGTCAGCACGGAACATATGAAATAATTGCACACTTAATATTACTTTTATCAAACTGATCAATTTTTTTTAATAATCAGTGCAAAATTAATAATGATTAATAAGTTATAAAGCATAATCTATAACAAAAAATAATAATTAAAATATGAGCAAAAACTTCTGAAAAATGGTAATTAAAGATAAGGTCACCCTTCCAAGAACCCTGGTACATTCCAGACTAGTTAAATTTTACTAAGGTAAGCTCATTCTTATAGAGATAATTTTTATTATTTGATTTATATTAATTATCAATCCATCGCCTGTAAACTATTATGCAAAAAGTTTATCATATTTTTTTTTATGTTTTGAGAAAGTGATTTTCTGTCTATGAATAACATACTAAAATGAATACACTTGACTTCTTGACTTGAAGTCGAATGTATCATGTTCCTTAATGTGTAATTAATTATTATTAATATATTATATAATATAATATAATAAAAATATTAATCACTATTTTTTTCATTATGAAATACGTATCACAGATCGTACGATTGAATATTTCAATATAACCCGATAACACTGTCATTTTTCTGCGAGCTTTAAGATGCTTGGATATGTGCTGTCATTTATCATAAATAATATGATCTGAAAATGTAGCAACTTTGTTGAAAAGTAAATTTCAAAATAAGCAAGTATACTGTACAACAAGTCAAAGTACAACAACGCAGCGGTCTTCATATTATCATTGGCACAAAATTCCAAAACTATTCCGATCGGTTAGATTACACAGAATGTAGCACCATTTTCGTCGTTTCATGCGTAATTACGACTATTTTACTTTCCCGATTCAACGACTCCTACACTCGAAAAAATCATGCTTGAAATATAAGTTTTATCTGAATGCAAAAATATGTATTGAAATATTACGTTATTTTTTAACTGTACATTTCTTTTCCTTTGGCATTTCCTGTGTTACCATCGTTTGCTATTTACAATCAATACAAAACGCAGGTGACTCGTAAAAATCAATAGACTTACAGAAACGTATATATACATCAGTTACAAACAACGTAATCGCGTTTGCCATTCAGATTTTGTCCGGATAACATAAAATCAGATAAGATACGAGTATTCAGTTAGTACACGCATTGTTCTCTATTATTCTATATAAATCTTTTATCATTTCTTTTTTTGTTATCATTCAGAAATAAAGTCCGATTTTTGGACGGACTGAATTTTTATCGTTTAAGTGGAAATAAACGTATTTTAGTGTCAGCGAGTCAAAGTAAGTCCTACGAAGCACGAGAAGAAACTCTATTAAATTTGACAACATTCTTTATAACGAAAAAAATCGAATGGCATCAATTGTTATCAATAACATACCATTAGACATTTATTATTTGCCAGAAGAACGAGTGCTCTCAACGAAGTATTAATATAGTATTTCGAACGCGATACCGGAAATTTAGAACTAACCTTATTAGAACTAAATTATGTACTAAAATATAAGAAATTGTGTAAATAAATATTTCATTTCAACTCAGTATATTTTTGGTTACGCGATTTACAGTCACGTGTGTCATTAAAAATGTGCAATAAAAAGTTGTACGATCTAACAAATTTATATTAATTATTCACTTTAAAAATAAATCCTGTTAGTAGATCCCTGCCTTTGGCTCGGACTATAAATAAGTTTTATTTTTACGGTAAATAAAGTATCGTACTCAATTCGGAAATAAATATTTGTAAGTTAATGAAGTCCTTCTCTTTCGGTTCGGGCTACCAACTTAAAATTATCTATTTCCTTATTAAGTAGTATATTAGTCCTTCTCAATGTTGAACATGGAATGCTATCTTCAGTCCCAACAATTTTGTTCGGAACCACATTAATTAACGCGTAATGAAAACAATCAAAAATATTCGCAGAGTCTACGATATCGTGAACAAATGGCATCAACCACATGTTCAAGATGACCATACATGAGTTTCCAAAGAATTACGAACAACAAAACTTATACCCGTAGCCTTCGTTAATCTGTTGAAAATAATTCTACGTATTATATACACGTAATCTAAACTGTGTATAAAAATGGCACGATCCTCTATTATAATTCAATCATTGCAATTATAATTTCAAGACAAATGAAAAGAATGCTATACATTGTATAAATCAAATCGAATTCAAATGTTAAGATACGATTAAATTTGTACTATAATATGGCACTGTACACAAACATGCTTAAAAATAGTACTTTCAGCAAATCAGATAAAGAAGAAGGAACATTATCCCTGAATTATTGCTCCAGTACAAGTTGTTGAGGAGACGCCAAACAGCAATGTTTCAAATACAGGTAATTCACGTTTTGGTAAACATACCAAATGTGTTCCGTAAAATCTATTGAAGAGAAATAAAATTAAACGAATGTAAAAAGAGTTCGTTATACTTCTTCCTCTTTAGAGAGACAGTTAGCGGGTGGTCCTAGTAAATAGACGTTGACATGTAACGGAAAGTACAATCAAACGATCGGATGGAGCATCATATCTCCTAGAGAATGATCGTATATAATGTTATGCAGTGAAATAAAAAACCAGAAACGAGTCAAAGTGAGAGAAGAAAGGTTGGTCGTCGAACCGCCTCGAAGTCTTGTTGATAGTGTTCTACGATGCGATTTACAATACTACGTCGCTCGAACGATTTACAGCCGTTTTATAATGAAGCATACGTAGCGCGAAGAGAGAGACAAGTAGTTGGTCAAGTAGAAAGAGTGAAGGTGCGCGATATAATTTAAGGCCGGCGCAAGGATGGGCGCCGTTAGACTCAGTTGCCGTTGGTCGGGTGCCCGGGGTTCCGGTAGTACTTGTTTTGTGAAATACCCGACGACGCACCGATCTGCTGTTGCTGCTGCTGCTGTCCGCTGTTCAACGCCAGTCGCTGCATCTGTCGAATCACCGTAGCCGCGTGGTACGCTTGCTGTTGATATTAAAACACATAATTAGTTGATAGTATAACACAGTTAATTATAATTGTTAAGAAAATATCAGGCAGCAAAATAAAATTAAAAATTAAACAGACAAATAAATGTAATATGAAATAAGAATATAATAAATTTAATTTATACTGTGTTTAGGTAAAAAAAATTAAAATTCACTAGCTTTTTATAGCAAATTAGTGATAATATAAATCGTTTTTCTTACAATTTTCCTAAAAAAGTTTTGTAAAACTAAAAATTAAAAATGTAAAAAATTATTTACTCTGATGATATAACTTTATTATGAATTTCGAAAAATTATGCGTTTTTCAATTCACTATAATTTACAGTATTTTATATATTTCATAGCTTTAACGCATTTCGTGAATGACAAAAATAGATTATTTTATGTATACAAATATTTCATAATTCATTAAACAACATAATTGAGGCAGTTTGACATTTAAACCAAACAATTATTCCTTTATGTTAATTACTTTATACATAACATTGTTTTATCTTTTAAATCGTTTTTCCCAAATACCGCGTTTTATTTCTAAATTATTTCTTATTGATTCATATGTAAAATAACAATTTATATGTAAAAATAAGACGAATTTGTCAAAAATGAAAATGATTATTTATGAAATATTAATACAACAATTTCAATATAAGTTTTTCAATGCCAAATCTATAAAGTCAATTATTTTTAATGTTGAGAATATTCAAATCGAGTTAAATATGATGAATATTATGAACTATTAAGGATTGTTACATTTGGGGGACATTTTTGATTCGATAAAATCTTTCCATAACTTTGCTATAAATTGTGCGAAAACTTTTCGCAACCGATCAAATTCCGGTCAAATTACAGTAAATAAAGCTTGTGATTTACCGACTAGTATAATGGGCGTAACAACTTTTGAGATAGACCATGAAATTTGCAAAGAAAACACATTATTTTCACTTTTTATTATTATCGTATATACATTTAAATAATCTACTTGTGAACTTTACATTTTTCAAAGAATATTCCTTTTATCTAAATTATCCTAAACAATAAAGCAACAAACAACAAAATTTAAAAAAATTTAATTAAAATTAAGAAGACGAATGAGACAGTAAGTGATATTACACATTATTTATGATATAACAAGTATTTAGATAAGTGTAAAATAATTAAAAAATTTACGAACCTTCCATCGAGATTTAGCGAAATTCTTTTTCAATTGTTCGGACACAGTACCATGGATATTTTTATTACTAGCTGCATTCCCTGATATCCTATAATAAAAAAAATTAATCAATGATATATTAATTAATACTTACTTCATACAATTATATTCATGGATAAAAATATTCAACCTTTAAATTGTCATTTAATTTGTTATTTTTAAACATGATACACAATATATGTTTATTTCCATTAGAAATTAATTTTTTTCGAAACTAATAAAACAAATTGCAAGTCAACATACCAAGGGTGTGCTAATGCCTGTTTACAAGTGTAACGTTCCTCAACGTTAACGCACATTAATTTTTGAATAAAGTCTTTCGCAGAATCACTGATATCGTCCCAGTAAGGTGAATCGAATTCAAATTCACCTGCACATGAAAATTATTATCAAATTATTATAACCACTAATCAATTGACCATCATGTCAGTAAAATTGATTTTAGCAATTATAAACCATTAGCGAGTAATATATTTGATGATACACAATGAAAAAGGGCTGTAAAAGCTTATAATGGCGGTTAGAAGCAAAAGAAATGCTTCATTCTGGTTGTTTTTGGATAACTTTTTATCGTTTTCGATCATATTGAATCGCCTTGCGTTATTTCTTAATAGTTAATTTTACCTTTCAGAATTTGTGCAAAAAGATTAGCATCATTTTCATCATAAAATGGTGGATAACCGCACAGTAAAATGTAAGAAATTACTCCTATGCTCCAGACATCTACTGCTTTTCCATACGGCTTTTGCGCTAAGACTTCAGGCGCTGTAAATCAAAAATACAAACACATAATTAAAATTGAAGCAAATAAAATTCAAACAAAAGTTGAAGATTAATCTACAACATTCAAACGTATATTGATTTCATCGTATTTATCTATATTATTAATTATCAACAAATAAGTATGTTAAAATTCACAATGTAAAATATCAAAACTATATTTTTCGATAATTTTTTTTTATATTTGTATTTATTTTATTATCAATAAAAAAATAAAAGTATTCATGAAAATGAAACATTACTGTAATGAATATTTGTTAAATGATTCGATAAAATTTATTATATTAATTTAATTTATTCAGTATTCATTTATTGCATTGGAAAGGAACTAATATATTGCGTTGCGTTAAATTGAAATCAATAAAATTTTGACATTTTCACAACATGCACATAAAGTCTATTTCCATCCGCGACAAAAAGTAAAATGAATTTACAACTTCTCTTGTGGAAAAGAATGCTGTAAAATGCTGAAAATTCCCAATTTTATCAGTTCTTCAGTGTTTTTCAGCGTTTTTCAGCGTTTTTAAGCATTCTTTTCTACAAGGGTATTTAGCAATACAACTGTTCAATCTTCTAAAGTAGGACAAAAACTATGAGTTTGATCGCTATATATCATTAACATAATATTTTTTAATTGCTTAGAATCTATAAAAGATTGAATTATACACAAAGAACGCAGTTTCATAACACAATATTAATCATTTCTATTCATACTTTGTGGTAGAACTGATTGTAAGCAGTATAAATTTTTATGGGCCGATAAATGATTTCAATAATGTTTATCAGTTTGTATGATTAATAATGACATTGTTATATTCAAACTTTATCCTCACAAATAAATCGCTATATTTATCGTATTTGAAATATTAAACTTCGATTTTCGAATTTCTTTTTACTATCTGTTAAATATTATGCATCACATATTTATCATAAATTTATAAACTATGGATAATTCATCATTCTCATTTTCTCACTTTCTAGTTACCAGTTTCTCATCCACAACAACAGTTAATGAAGAAATAATCCCAAAAATGAATCAGTCACTGAAAATTAATGAGTCTTATTGATAATTTTCCGCCGATCATTTATCTCAGAAACAAATAACCATAGGTTGTTGCCTTGTTGATTGCTTTAATAATGTAACAAAAATAACATACGGAATTAAATTAGCAATTTCAAGTGTGTGTATTATTCATTATATTTTCCTACGCCATCAAATTATTGATTTTTATCTTTCTTCTATTAAATTATCTAGTACCAAATTGAAAATTGAAAAGATATCTTTAAACTTCTAATCTGTTTGCCTTATTTTTCAGCAAATAAACAAAATTATGTAAAAAGATTCACAAATCATAAGGATAAAAAGTGTTTGAAATACTCATTGCTTCTTAAAAAAAAGTTGAAAAACCAATACGTTATCAGAGCATTAAGAATTATTGTTGTACGAAATTTCGGAAAGATTCATTCAATATTCATGAATTTTAATTAATTTCGCATGGATTCCCCGTAATAATTATTATTAATCGTCGATAATTTCTCGTCGACTAATTATAACCAGATAAATCCTTGCAGAGTGTATCCCAGGGATCATCGCATGCGACAATTAATGAGATGCAAATGAAATTATACGTTAGCGAAGAAATTACCGACATATCCGGGTGTGCCACAAGCCGTGGCCATGATTCCCGAATCCTCCATCTTCGATAGGCCGAAGTCGCTAATCATTATTTTGCTATCCTCGTCGGGGCTATAATACAAAAGGTTTTCAGGTTTGAGGTCCCTGTGCACGACG
Organism: Leptoteleia sp. ZL-2020; assembly: GCA_022817305.1. Classification (NCBI taxonomy): domain Eukaryota; kingdom Metazoa; phylum Arthropoda; class Insecta; order Hymenoptera; family Scelionidae; genus Leptoteleia; species Leptoteleia sp. ZL-2020. The sequence continues at coordinate 40,665 of JABFPN010000191.1, read as the reverse complement.
CCCTGCTCGTGCATATAATCCACCGCCTCCAGGACTTGTCTTATCAATCCCGACGCGTCTTTCTCCGTGTAAGATCCTTTCTCCACGATTCGATCGAAAAGTTCTCCTCCGGTTACGCTAAAAATCATTTCATATTTCACACTAATCAATGAAGTATTGTCAAAAACGAATTTTCATTAATACAACGATACCACTATACCTTATCAATAAAAATTAAAACTTACATACGAACCCATATGACTGTAAAATTTCTTTAATATTCAGACAGAGTCTGACATTCTTTCAGAATTTCTAAAGTTCTAATTTTAAAGTTTTTCATCCTCATTAATAACATTCCATGCAACTCCAGGAATTATACCATTTGAAATATATAAATTATAATAATATACAATTTAACTAAAGTTGACTTTGTTGTTGCGACAATTTTCGATTAAATATTGACAATTAAATAATAATTAACAGAAATTTCAAGTCAATTAAATTGGATTTTGAATGGCCGCAGAAGTACACTTACAGTTCCATGACGAGGTACACTTTATGTTTATCCTCGAAAGTTTCTAATAACTGAACAATATTAGGGTGGGTTAACCTGCAATAAATAAACGACAAAACTTTAATTTATATTATCAACGTTTATCGGAGCATCAAACGTGCACAACCATGAAAATTAAAAAAAAAAATAAAAAATTTCATTTGACTATAAAATATAATAGACGTATCTAAAAAAGTATTATACACACAGAGTGTCTACCCTTCTACTCGTTATTGTAAAGTAAGAATAGAGAACATAATCTTGATGAAGATGGTCTAACAATCATATTTGTACAAAGTGTAACTACTGAATTCTTCGATTACATAGTTCAAAAGAGAATTGAAGTGGTCGCATGCTGTCACATTCGTTCAAACGAATGTTCACCTGTTGTGTTTCAGGTGTTTACAAGGAATCACAGCGATGATTCATTGTCACAGTTTGATGTAAGGGGCGATAAAACAAAATAATACACAAAGTTAAACTGCTCCGCGAAGATTAATTGAAAATTGATTCAAGCAATCTTATTCCTGTTCAGTTCACTTTATTTTATTGCTAAACAAATGCCAATATTATTGTTACGGTTCATTTAAAATCGTATGATAATATTAACACAAAGCCGAACTCATCGCAGTAAAATACTAAGCGAAAGTGCAAACTAAATTAATACAACTAGTTAATTAAAACTTGATTTTATCAGAAGCATGCACTGCTTCGTCGTACCGAATACTGGAATGAGACGTGCAAAATTATTTATTTAACAGCGCAGTTTGCAGTTCGTTACGGGAAGGTAAATTTCGTTGTCAATTTTGCAACTCCCATCGAAGCTTTCAAGATATATATACACACATATATATATAGACTGATGAAACGTATATTTCAGAGACGCACTCTCAACTTTATCCACAAGTTGCACTCCTGAAATTTGAAATATGTTTTTTTATTTTTTGGAAATCGTAAAAGGTCCTCAAAATTCCTCGTGAGGTCCTCGAAATATACGTTTCACATCCATATATATGTATATATACATATATACACAACGCAACACAGTTTACGCTTAAAAAAAATAATCTATCTACCGTTTTTAGGCAGTTTGATCTAATTGAACTGTGTAAAATGAAAATGCTTGTGTTTGTGTTTAGACTCGATTCAATTTTATGTACATTTCGCGAACGGGACTCGCGCTTAGAAATGGACTTTTCACTTTATTTTTCACACTTGGGACGCGCGCAATTACTAAATTACAATTACTAACGTAAAGAAAAAGAAACAATGATTCGCAAATAAATGATAAATAATTAACGGAACATAAACATAATAAATGAAAGTTAATTTAGTTAGAATAAAATAAGTTGAAAAATTTCGCAAATCAAATGAACTGACAGAACAGAAAACTTTTTACGAAAAGTTCCGGGGAATTTTATTGTCATTTCATTAAACTCTTTGGGAATTTTACACTGATCTACACGTGTGCACGCTCCAAACTTAGAAATGTCGCCGCCGCAACAGCTTTGTATTAATTTTTCCGGTGCTTTATTGCCGCTTTTTTACGCAAGCTTCAACTTTTATTCACTTCCGTTACCGAGAGAATATCGTCGGTTAATTTATTATTAACGCAGAGAGATACGTCAAGTGTCGACTGTGAAATACTTCTTTATTTTTTTTTGTCGCTCATTTTTGCGTTAGAATAAACGTTCGGTTACGCAAGCTGTTTGCATTTTATATACGCGTCGAGTTCTTTCAAAAAATAATAAATAACTGTTTCGTAAATTGTAATTGATGCAAAGTGAACGATTAAAATGTTTGCTGAAAAATAACAACTTAATATTTTACTGATTTGAAATGCGCTTGCTTTAGCTTCAATTATGTCTCTATTAATTACGTTTCAATTCACTTATTGTTTCACGCTGTCACATATACGTATGTAAAGAAAAACATAAAACTTCTTTTCATTACTCAAATGAAACAAATTAAAACATATTTACAATTCTACTCAATTCAGTTAATTTTGTATGGGAAAAAAAGTTGAGTAAAAGATGCAATTTCTGCGGGTATTGTATGTACATATTAAATTGCAAAGAGAAAGTCGTCCAAGAGATAATTTTGAAAAAAAAAATAGCTACGAAAAAAAGTGCATGTGATCTATATCGAAACACGTCGTGAAGCGTGCAGTAGTGAAATTTGTTCAACACAAAAATTTCTTCTCTTTCATAAACTTATCTTCCTATTTATTTGTTACATATTATTTTTTTTTCTCTCTTTTTCTTTTATGTTCAAAAATGGAAGAAATCAATGGAATTAAGTAATCGTAGGAATTTTAGTGGACGAAAGCGAAATAGCGAAGTTTCGTTTTCGTCCTCTAAATCATTCAAAACATATCGGGCTCAAATCGATTATATAAATAAAAATAATAAAACGACAAGTCTTGTTCCGCGTACAATGTCACGTCCACGAAACATCCAACGTGATTAATTAATCATCAATTAGTCGATATTAATTCATTGCGCCAAAATTACACTCTCACAATGTTAAAATATTTAACTCGATAAATGTTACTGTGGGTTCGGGGGTTAATTTTTTCCAAGCGTTATTTCTTGTTAATGAGTTAACAAAATTAATTTATCTCAGGCACCGAGTCGTTTCCACTTTCATAGAGCACTGCACATAAATGTTCGAAAAAATAAAGATATTTTTTTGGTTCAAAATAATGCAACGTTTGAATTTTAATATAGACTTAATAATGTTAAATCGAGTTTTACTTGTAATATCATTATACCACTTTTCTTTTCTTAGAATACTGATTGTGCATTCAGAGGAGTAAATTAAACTTCATTCATAATCAACTTTGTTCAAGAATATAACATTTTCAAACACTTAGAATGTAAATTATATTCTCCAAATATTCTTTTCAATACGGCCTGGTCAAAAAGTTTAAAGCGTTTATGCAAAAGTGTGTTACTTTGGAACCTGAGCGCTCAAAATTAATCAAGTATAGACACGTTTAAGCAATAATATATTTGTAATACAAATCATGGCATTGCTTGAAAATTACTGAACGAAAATGGCAAGCGAGGCCGCTGCAAGATAACGTCGGCTGTCAATTATAATTTACATTGAAACAATTATTTGCATCGATATCACTTATTTGTATAAATATTCAAACTGATTACAGTTTCACAAAATTTCAAGCATAAAATGTCGCAAACATTTATAATATATGCGACTGTCACTCTGTTAAAACTGTATCCTTACATGAACAATTATTCATACTAATCAAATAAATGAATAACTGATTGATTTTATAATTTGTTGCAAATTAAATTCCAATATTTTATTTCGAATGTAAATACAATATTTCTTTGGCGCTATATAAAGTAAGATTGACGTAATGTAATACAGGAATAGTCCGAAATCTCTTTGAAAGATTGCTAATTTTAATTTCATAACAAACTGTTCGAAAGTTCGTTGCATAAAAATTTAGTAAAGTTATTATTACAACATTGAACACATCGTCGCACTAATTTGACATATAGTAACACTTTGCGCGCCGTTATAAATGTCTTTATAATGAATAATTTATCAACGTTGCAAATAATTTAAAGTTTCGCTTAAATGAAAGAACAGTCGAACAGATGTGTCGGGAAATAAGTGATAAAAATGACAATGATCGTATCAAATTATACGAATTTTTTCATTTAGACAAACATCGCTCGGTTTGTAATTAAAAATAATTTAAACGGAGCGCTTGTAAAAAAAGTAACGATTAAAATTAATGGATGTTTGGCAGCCGTTATACAAATGCACATTAATTTCCATTGTTTTAATAAATAAATCATCAAGCATTGCCAGATTCAATCATATTTTTACCGGTGCAATGTGGTAAACATCTTAAGATATTCTCCGATACTTTAATATCTATTTCAGTTTGGTTTAAATCAAAAGAATTAATATCTTACATCTTCTCTATGCAAGGGGATTTTTATATCTAACTATCTTCCGAATAAAATTAACAATTTGGTGGATATTTTCTATCAAAGAATTGATCATCAAAGTTTAAAACAAATTTGCTTGATTTATCGCTGCCCTTTCCGAAGCTTTTCCTCAAAAAGCATCACAAGACGTGATTGTAACAAACAGTAACGTTCCCCAATCAATGATAAACGATTAATCAGTCGACTGAAATTTAGATTATTCGTAGCCGTTCGTCTAACTAGAAAAAGAAAAAAGAAAAACAATTGAGAGCAAAATAATTAAAGTTGTTTGTTCGAGGAAAGGTAAAAATCAAATTAACGATATATGAAAATAAAGGAAAATAATGGCCCCGATTATAATGAAGCTAATAATTGATGATGGTGTAATAAATTCGAGCGTATCCCTCGCGTCACAGTGCCCCGTTTATTATATTCCTTCTCCTTAGATGACGTTAACAACATTTCAAGCACGTATCTTATCGAGTCAATTATTAATAAACAATGTGATTTAACGCGGCGAATTGAGCCAGCTTCCAAATCGATTTGAATTTCAATGGCTCCGGATGGCAAAGCAGCGCAAAGTCCACCTTGGCGCAAACACCTGGAAAATAAAGGCCTCGCCGGCTCAACGATTAGCCGGCAAAATGATAAGCCACTTCCGGAATTTTCATACCGAATTACGCGCCTCGGGATTATTCGATTCGCGCTTGTGCAAATTATCGGCAAATGTTACAACATTAAGAGGAGCTGACATTTATGACATTAATCATAATTGCATGAGCCACGCAAATGGCTGCTGACAAAGATGGCACAATTTGCATTTCATAAATGTTTAATTAGCCGCTCACAATTATACTAATTATCATGAAATGCCAATTTAAAAGAGGCTTCGAAAACAAGCCACTTTTAATTGCCCCGAAGCCAACATCATTTCATTACACTTCGCATAGATAGTTGTGTAAAAAAATGACGTATCGTGAAAGTAGTAAGTGAGAAAGTAGGTGTTAACGTGTTGCCACAATAATTGCAACACTTTGCCATCCGAAGAACATGCTGCATTTTCTCGCTCTTTTGGTGTACTTCCTTCTTCCACACTTTGTTTCTTCCTCAGTTTTTTTTTTAATATAATATATATGTATTAAATAATTATTTTTAATTTTGGAAATTGATTTTCTTTTGTTTTGGCCCATCGGCACTTACCATTGTCCTTCGCCACTACTATCCGACTTGAGCGGTCCGTCACCACTCTGTCGTGTCACTGATTCACTGAACCTACGAATTACAACACGCCTTGCAAGATTATACATTAATAGTAACAAGCCACGATATCACATTCCTCCCCCTTATTCAAACAAGTCAGCCTTTTTTTTCCCCCTGGCTACCTCTGCGTTACAAATTATTGTACGCATTCTCAGCTTTTTGTTTATCACGCGTGTTTATTGGATCTGATTACTTTTTTTGTCCTCGCTAGCTCAAAAGAAACGATGCCAATGCCCGGGTTTAGTTACATTGCAAGTTTGTTAATAAAGCGAAGCTGAAGGAAAATTTAATTGAGATTTAGTTTGTCAAAGTGGTGCTTTCGGTTTTACACACGATTTCAACTTTAAATGAACGGTTTTTCGTTCGTGTTTGCTTAGCTCACTTTGGAACTGAGAAAAAGTAAATTATGTTAAAGAATTGACCTTGTGAATTTTTTTTTCTAATTCAAATGTAGTATTAGCTTCTTAAGGGGAAAAGTTATATAAATTGATTAAGTTTTCAAAAGCGTCGCATCATTCTTCCTCTAAATTTTCCATGTAATTATTGAGCTTGATAATTGAAAATTAAAGAAAATTAACTCGAGTTTAATTGTAATTACTATTTTTTGAAACGTTAATCCAATTGTTCCACTTTCTTAACTGGTACATTTGGAATGTAATTTTTATTTGTATTTTATTCCCTAAATTTCAGATATTAACTTTCGGAACTTCTACTTTTAATTCTTTGGGATTTAAATGTATCTCCAATATTAAATCTTATTGAAAATGAAAAGAAAATTTAGCTCGTCGTTGTTAGGGTTATAAGCATAATAAAATTAAAATTATCAAACTACACCGAGATAAATGCACTTTAAAAATACATAGATACAAACGTACTACTTACTAATTTCAGATATTTAAAAAAATTGCATCTCTTAGTTATTAGTGTTAACACTAAAAACTTTCTTACGCTGATACAAATCATATTTTTTGAATTCTTACATTTTTCTCGATGTAGAATAGTTGCAATAAAAATGAATAAGAGAAATAATTTCAGAGTTAAAACAAATGTTTGAAAGGTAAACCCGATATTAAAGACTACCCAGCAAGCGATTAATTATCAATTTGTAATGACGCACAGGAATGCACATTTTCGCGCGTTTTTCCCCAATTCCGGCGACCTAGAAATGCTCATTTCGATGCTCGTGAAAATGACGTGTATTTTCCTCAGACGCCTGCAATATTGCGCCTGTGAGAATGTCATGAAAAATGTGCGTCGATAGGACGAATGTCAAAATAATTAACTATTCAGTAGCATGAGATGCTCGACTCATCTGAACGTAAAACGTCAAAATATTGTACGGCGACTTTCTTCCAGTTGATCAAAAAAAATCTTTCCGTGTACCCCATGTATAATTATTTATAATTTATATACATGACATTATGTAAATTTGCCTATTTAAATATTCCTTTTAAGGTGTAAAACAATGTTATATTTAACAAATCAAATTTATAATTAAATTTGTACACTGAGAAAAATATGTCTGTAAAAGTTACTGTTTTTATCTGTGTTTCAGATGTATATCCATCTTTCAATAATAAATATAATAAATTAAACATAATCTTTTAATTGTTTCGATTTTTCCAATGAGAATTTTGATGTACGATATATATGTTTGATTGATTGAATTAATATTTAGTCCTTGCAACTCAATTAATTCAACCACATGATTTACTTGTATCCAACTGAATCTTATTTCTCCATGTATGTAAATGAAATGTTTTTATTATGTTAATATATCCGAAGTTGGAAAAATATGAACTAAATTTTATCATAAATACTGATAACTTGATGCTATCCATCATTCTAAGAATCTGCTTTAATTTCAAAATATAAAAATTATAAGAAAAATACACGAAACAAAAATTCTTTTGTTTATACATCCAGTAATTTTAAAGCATAGTTTTTCCAATTGTTTTGACTTACAATTGTAAAAAACAATTTTAAATTGCAGGAGCATGTAAATATGCCCAAGACAAAGAAATACATAACAATGAAAATCCTTATTATTAACAAAAAAATATGTAAAACGAAAATACTACAATGCAAAGCAGAAAATTTAAAAGAATAAATAAAAACCAGTCTGTCTAGTAGAAGCGTGACAATTACTCAAAAACAATGAAAGAAATATTTTAAATTTCTGTATCCATGAATAAATAGTGCTTGTTATCATTATGCTTTATAACCAGCTTGTCAATCATTGCTAAAACTATGTCATAATAAACAATTTCAAAACGACTAATGCATACACTTATCGCATCAAAGTAATATTCTTGTGATTTCATCTGAAAGACCCAAAACTTTCATGATCTACTGCAGCCAAATACTTGGGTGAATCATGATCGTTCGTTCAAAAGAGGGTAATTCGAAGACCAAAACTGTTAACGATTTGCCAGAACGTAGCAGAACGTGTAACCGCACCAACAAAAACCTATAAGAAGTTATTGCTTGCTTGAAAGCAATAACATACTAGCCCAAGCAAAATTATAACGAAAACATTCGAGAATGCCGTGCGAGATCATTCGACCATCTCCGTTTCCATGATATACACTGGATTAGAACACAACCGACAAACCATTACTCATATATAAGCACACCAGTGCTTGGACTCACGAAAATAAAAATTGTAACTGAACTGAGAGAAAAGTAGCATCAAATATTATAAATAATCTTAGTGTAAAGTAATTTTTTTTATTAATAATTTAAGATTTCTAAAGTAAATTTATTAACGAAATAATTATTATAATATACATACTTTTATTACATGTTTAAGCTTTTGCTTTTCTTTTTAATGGCACTTATACGCAAAGATTGTATGTAATAATATTTAATATACGTTAATAAAATGTGCAGTAAAATTCTATTGTTAATCGCATTCGGTGTATGTAATTGTACGTTTTAACAAATGAAATGCTTCTTATCAATTTACATAAATCACCAAAATTTTGAAAAGTAACATAAATGTTGCAAATATGATTACAATCCGTCATTGATCTACGTTTAAACTGAATAATACCGTTTTATAATATTAATGGTACAATAAATTAGTATAGATTTTCTCTCAGTACGGAGGTAACGTGATTTATTACCAACAACGAATCTTCTCTCTGATATAATATATAATACAGTAACTATAATACGGTTAAACGATGCTGGTTTAATGTATCCAAAAGGCTTGTCCAACAAACTATTAAACCCACGGAAAAGATGAACGTTTGGAGCTTAAACTTATCAGAATAAAGATCTGGTAATCTTTTCCTCTTAACTGATAACTTGAAAGTTAAGGAAATGATGAAAATATAGAAACAGTTTAATTCCCTCTCCTTGAAGTTCGTGTATCAATAAAAAAAGACGAGTGAATAATCCAGAAGAATAACAAATCTGAGCATCAAAGCCGTACTTCCTGGAAGGAAAAAAAAATGACATAGAGACAATCGTCGGGTCTTCATAATCGTCGAATACGAATCCAATTGAAAATTTGCGGTCACTTATCAAGAGTGACCTTATCAAGGCAGACGTACAACAACTTAAAGACGTTTAGTGAATGAAAATCGAAAAATATCGAGCTCTTTGTCACATGAACATGAAATTTCTTTAGTGGAAAGTATAACTCAGAAATGCTAGAGCATTATAGACTCAAGTGGCGACTGGATTATTTATTAATGTAATCGCATTTTACTCATAATTCTATAAAGCATAATTAATACAAATTCAAGATAGTAACCCTGCACTTCTCCAAATAGGCCTCCCACGCTTCTACTAAACAGACTGTACGTATTAAATTCTTTTTATAATCATTGAATTTCTTTGCAATATCCTGAATTTATAGATAACAAGGGTATAATATCTTAAAGCATTTTCCTTAAAGTCAACACAAACAACCCGGTTTTATACATTACAATATGATGATATAATTTTCAATCTAATTTTCTTTTCTCCATATCAAACATTCATATGTTATTTACTTTTATTTGGATACAATAAGATCGTTTATCAGAAGATGGAACATGAATGAAAGTCGTACAGAATCCGCCATAATAGTGTCGCCCGAGTATTGAACACCGACCGTCTATGAGCCACATCTAAGTAATAAATGAAATACGATCATGGTGGGGTCGTAAGTCCTATTTTAACAAGATTCTTCTTCTGTTTTCGTGATAAAAAGCCGATCAATTCGCATGTCGATCAAAACGATACGTGACAACCATTTAATTGTCCCTCCCGCCCCTCCTGAAATATAGCGCCGAGCATCTTTTATCATAAAAAGTTGACTAGGGATCATCCCTAATTGACGTCACGCCCGGAGCAACCGTCGGGGGATCGGATTGTGATGCAAAACGTTCCTCGCAATCCAATTCCCCGCCAGCGGGGGGGGGGGGACGCGTTTTATCCGAAGACACGTTCTTCAAATATTATTCTTCGACTGACGAAAGAAAGAACTACGGTTTTAATCCGAGATGGGTGTCGAGTGTTTTGCGCTTCGCACCTTTCCGTTCGTTCACCTGTGAAATTCGACGGCATTGAATGTCACTTCGCCTCGTGTACGAGTATGTTATGTACTAGTATACGCTTCGAGTTTCGTACGACTCAAATTCGACGTGATCATTTTCGCGAAATTTATTGAAAGAGAGAACGTGAAGTAATCTATGGAGGAGAAAAGCCACGCTAACGTTAATTATTTGGAATAAATAATTGGAAATAAAATTAAATTGATAAATTGAGAAACATATTGTTGGACTTGTAATTTATCAGTTTATCAAAACAATTAGTCACTGATTGACTGATTGTTAGTTAAATTAAATCAAGATAGTCAATTATTTGCAGTTCTTATTTCGGGAAAATGTTTAATTATACTATTAGAGTACTATTTGTTTGATAATATAAATAAAGCATACGTAATTAAATGTTTTACTATTTTTGATAACGGGATGTTGGTTTTTCTGATACACTCTCAATATAGTATAAAATATAGTAGTATATCGTACAAACATTTTTCTCGGTGTAAAAATGTTAAAGTTTGTGTTGTGAGCAAAAATAAGAATAATTGCTACAGTCTGATATCGTTTTTCTTTCTATATAAACTGCTTACACCGAGAAAAAAATTAACAATTCATAAAAGTATACCGTTTTGAAACTGCAGGAGATAAATAAGATTCATAAATATACATTGTTTATGAAATTTAATATAAGTCCTGAAAGTTGAGGTCAAGCACGTACATTAAATTTAGGCACAAACATAGAATTTTAAAATACTCCTGTTAAAGCAGTATTCAATTATACGAAACGCTTATAAACAATGTTACTATTTATTATACAATTTTACAGTGAACTAAAGAAAAATATTTTAAAATTTGAACATTTAAAAACGAGGGCACTGCCCAACAAACATAATTTCTTTTATTAAAGAGAACACTTTAAAACAATTAATAGATTTTTTTATGAAAACTAAAAAATCTTCAAATATATAAATATATCAATTAAAATTTAATATTGAACGATGTTTCTATGTTTATCTGATTATCAAACGTTACACTTACAAATCCAATAATATAATTATTTCTCTGACATTATTTTAATTATATTGTCTAACTTTCAGTTGGATACAAACCTACAAAAAAATGGTCTAGAATGCGTATTACATTAATGACTTCTTAAGGTATCTTAATAGATCATAAATAAACCCATTTCCAGAGGTCTTCTTTCACGCGGTTTTTTGATCACTCCGACGACAATAAACCCTTAACGCTATTAATAGCATATTAATTAAAAACGTCAAAGTGTATTGATTCCTAATTTCGACATGTGCGTTCCCGTTCGTTCCCCCGCAATTCCGTGCAGTTTACGAATTCTCGCTCACGTTCCCCAATGCGGTACCGCTAATTACAATTTCAAAGCCATAAATTCCCTTTTATTACGGGGGTGTTCGATGTGCCGCGATACCAGGAGAAAGTTTCGTGGTAAAGCGTGACAAATGCTTTATGATTACTGTAAAAAAAAGGAAAATGGAATATGAATGTATGATTAAGTTTCAGAGGTGTCTATATTGTATGTTAATGTAATCCACCATGTCATTTAAAAGCTCGCAGACGAAAAAATTGGGAAACGGGTTTCCCGGCCAACGCGCGTTCTGGATTCCGATCGCCGTGCAATATTTCCACCGAATGTCGTTAATAAGCCGCCGAGTGTCTGCAATAATCGTGTAATAATGGCATGTAATTGTGTACGGAGCATGCGGAAGTATCATAAATATATATGTATACGTAACTGTATATGGTATGCCTCGTATGTATGAGCGCGTGTGTGTGTGTGTGTGTGTGTGTGTGTCTTGTAAATTGTAATAAACGAGCAACGTCTTTGTTATCGCAATTGATATATAACTTTTTTGTTCGTTCGGTAAACGAAGACGTATGCAAAAGGCATCCGCAACTAATTATTTGTCATAAAAGCAGGCTGAATAAAAACCAAAAAAAAAAAAGGACGAATGTTAGCCCAATACGAAGACAGAGACGTCGATTACAAAAAAATGATTAGGGCAAGAAAAGGTAAACGAAAAAAAGTCTCGTTACAATGGCACACACGCGCACTTACCTTCGCAGAACTTTGATCTCGTTCTCGAGCGAGTCTTCTTTTCCCTTCAGCGCCTTCTTGTCGATGATCTTCACGGCGAACATCTGGCCCGGCTTCTCCTTGCTCTCGGCCAGTCTCACTTCCGAAAAGGCACCCCTGCAATGCATCCAAAATAGTTAGACCAGTGGAAAACCTCGGCCACTTTATTGCACGTGACGCGGTGCAAGTTAAAAATAATTTTTTTTGCAGAGTTATTTCCGAACGAAACGGTTCGATGATAAAGTGACACGCTGTCAATCATGCCCGTACGTGTGCGAGGAAGATGAAATTCAGTTTGTCTAGATGAAATTCAGTTTGTCTGGATGAAACGAGTTTCATAAGCGCGATTATTTGTTGGCAAATGTGTTATATGCGTGTACGTGCAAGTTTTAGTCGAGGGAAAAAAAACAAAAAAAGTAAAAAAAAAAAAAAAAACTTGCGAGCGACATTAAGGAAACTTTTCCTCTGGCCCGTTATTATTATTATTATTATTATTTGCGAGAAATTGGTTTGGACTTTATTACTAACAGCGAAAATTGTTCGACTTGGATTAATATTGAAATAAAATTATGCGTAATAGATAATTGAATTTCGCATTACATAAACAGGTTTTTATCGTTCGATACCGTGGACATATGCAAAAATGAAATATGAACAGAAACAAAAAAGCAGAGGGGGGGGGGGGAGAAAAAGGATAAGACACCAGCCTGACGAAGGGTTTTGAAACGCGTGTAATACATTTTTTTATTGCGTATCACGCTTAGAATTTCAAAAGTGATATTATAATTAACCATCTCTTATATAAGATTGCGTTTATGAAATCGATGTGCAATAATATAATTATTTCATTAAATACCTTTCGACCGTTTTCAGCGATCATTTTACGGCATTCGCACGAAATCTCGCGTTCTCGGAAACATTGATTAATTTTTGTGTATACGATTTTAATAAAATCAATTCAATTCGTCGAATTCTTTTACTCGAGGCGGAAGAAAAATTGCCGCCACGGCAGTTAAAGATGATGTTTATACATTTGAAATTATGCAAACACAGTCTTATATTCATTCATAAAGAATTCATTTTCATAATTCATACCGAACTGTCAGAGCCGTGTTTCTAAGCTTTCACTCTCGCCGCTTAAAAAGATAACGTTATTTTAATGTAACAAAAAATTAGCTTTTCTTTTGCGCCGACGAAAAGAAACAAAGAAGCTTATCAGCTGTTAATTATCATAAACGAGGCGTTAAGTCAAATGAGTAAATTAATTCGTTTGTTTGAAAGTCGCATTTCGGGCCTCGGGAATAGCTGGAAAATCGGAGCGAAAATTCGATTATCGATTAATTCGCAGCGGCTGATGTTAGCGGTCTGCGACAAGCGGCCTTAATATGTATTGTTTATATCTTGTTTATTTTTTACCCGCGGTCATGAATAAAGTAATAAAGCGTTATAGTTAGCTTATTGATTATTATAAAAACATTTAACAAATTAAGACGCTGTCCTTCCGATAAGTCCGCCAATCCGCGACTAGTTGGGACTTAAGAATTTAAAGTCAAATGTCAAGTGTGCGAATAATCTAAGCCTAAGAGCAGCTACGATGAGTCGACGTTAAATAATTAGCAAAATAAATAAATACGCTGCGCATCGTGCCATTATCTCAAAAATGAAACGCTTTCGATGAATTCAAGCGTCGCTTATAACAGCTCGACACATCTGGATCGCGAATTCTCAAACAGCGATACGTCTTTCAGGATCCGTTATCGGGGAACCAATTAATTACTAATAATGAAAACAATATCCTGCGCATGAAAGTAAAGGGAGATTAACAGCGGGATATCTTTTGTCTGTGAAATTTGATCGATATAAGCGCGATGAAGAAATTATGTCGTAAAGTTACAGCGTTAAATGTTGTAAAATTACCACTTGAATATAACGACGATACAAAGCGCACATAATTACATCCAAATAGCAACACTTTGTTGTGCATCAGGATTGAAACGGGAATCCAATAGTTACTCGAGCTTGACTCAACTTTTTGAATAATAATAAGAGACCAAGGCATAACCAAGGCAATGGATCAGAACATCGTAGACTTAACAAATATCCCTTCGACGACTAATATAATGAAAACCCTTGTAACATCAATCGAACAGTTTTCGCACTTTTCTTAACAAAACGTACAAAATTAATTTCACGAATAGTCATCAATCACTATTGGCAGGATCATTTTTGTAGTATATCTTTACATTGTCCTCCACTCGACTGTACAGTAGGTGCAATGTTTGTGTATGTGTGCATATATATATATATATATATATGTATGTATGTATGTATAGACATATATATATGTAAGTATGTATGTATATGTATATATGTATATATATATATATATATATATATATGTATAAATTGTTATCAATTTTGATTTTGGCTTGATACGAATCATTACGACTTTTACACGCATATGTCAAGTAAAATTTGTTTGTGAGAAAAGCGAGTAACTCACGTTCCCAGCAACTCCTTTAAAATGTACTTGTCGTCGATGCTGGACGATTTGTCGTCCTTGCCGTCCTTCTTCATTTTCTTGTTCGAATCCTTCTTGCCGAACAGAGGCATTTTGAGCGAGAAACAAGGCTGGACGGTGGCGGGATAAAAAGGTGGCGAAGCCGAATGGAAAGAGGAATGAAAAGGAAAAGGAAACAGGTGGAGAGAAGAGGAAGGAACAGAGAGAAGACAGAGCTAAAGGAGGAAGGAAGGCGACCGTATCGTCAGGATATCAGCTACTTCAGTGACGGGCTCACGATGCGACGTCGAGGAATTGTTGGCGCGATTACGAGTTCAATCGGTTCGTTGAAATCATCCTCGACTTTGTTTTTATCCTTCGCCCCGGATCTTCTGGGTCATCGTCGTGATCGAGCGATAACGATAAAGCGTCGCCGTAGCACTTTCCGTTACTTGTTTCCCCTTTTTTCTCTCCGATGGCACACCGTGTGGTTCCCACGAAGTCGTCCGGATGTTTGGGTACCCTGGATCCAGTCTAAGAAACGCACGTCGCGCCTTCAAAGAGCTCGTTTCGTTTCGATGGAGGTCCGCGCATCGCATGAACGGCCGTAACACGACTGGCTCTCTTACTTTGACAGAAGAGAAGGCAAACGAGGGAGACCGTCCGACCAATGAAGACGAGGGTTCGGAGCAGCGCGCGACCCAATAACTGCGACGAGCACAGGTGGCGCTGCCGCCAGAAGTCGCGAGATGCGCGCGACATTTTCAACCCTCTGACTACGCCTTGATTTGTTGCGGGCACCAGCTGAAATCCAATCATGTTTTTAAATGACAATGACCACATTTGCTCGCACATGTGAAACGAAGGTTTCTGCCTATCTGGCTCTGGCTTTATTAGGTCGATCTTATCGGACTTTGTGATTTTAGAAATAGAAATAATATGAGAGAAGAAATTAAAACAAAAGAACCTCGGCAGCTGAAATTTATTCACGATTATGATACCTATTAAGTCTGAAACAATGTTCCACATTTTCAGAGATAAAAAGGACATTTTGAATTTAATTGGATTCAACAGTTTTTTTTCCATAAAAATGGAAGATCGGCCTGTTTAAAATAATGAGTAATTACATCAAATTTAAATGAACATTTCCTTTAGCATACACAATTAAATTGTTATTGATTTTTGCTTAACAGACAAATTTACACTTAGTTAAAATTGTAATGGAAAATTACAACATGGTAATATGATTAAATTAGTATAACGTGGGAACTTTTAAATTACAATTATTAAAAATTATTAATTTATATCATGACGTGCAATCATCTTAATATACCTTTAAAACACATCAAATTTAAGGCATCCGTTAAATAATTGCATAATTCTATCATTGTATGTTATAAAACGGTTAATATGCAAAACAGTCGAATTTCTTTATGTGCAATATGTTTCACGATATGCATTACAGACTTACGTTTGTATGATATCATCTGTAATTAGTTTACTAAATTTAATAATAAAAGTACAACACTCGTATACAATTAAAAATGTTTTTAAATTTGAGTTACTTTACGTAATAATCTTATGGGATTATTTTATTTATCCCATATTATTTATGTCGTAAAATATTGTTATAACTTTAAATGTTAACATTATTATTGAAAAACAAAATCTGTTTTACAAAAAATATAGTCAGACTTTGAAAGTATTTTTACTTTTACTAAGAATCTAATGAATTTTTAACTTTGAACGTCTTTTCAATTATATGTAATAGGTCTTTCCAATAATTGTTCGAACGACAAACGTATAAAATGAACATTCATTAATTAATTATTTAATCACAAATGTCACAATGCAATTTATTATTTTTAAATATACTTACTTATTAATAAAAAAACATTTCCCCTCATTCCTCATTTGTCATTCTTCATAATGTAATTACAGACATCTGACATAATATTACAAAAGGTTAGGATATCTGATTTACACATCTCATTAAGAAGAAACTTGCAAACATTTTACATGTACTATAATTAGGGTTACAATGATATAAATCAAATCGTTAAATCGCTGATTAAAATCATGATATAAATCAAGTGTTTCTTATTATTTTTTTATTTTTTAAGTGAAAATATATAACTGAAAATAATCAAGTTATTTTCATTAGGATATTATTAAATTTCATTATTAAATTTTATTGAAACAATTCTCTTGAATTGATTTCATTTTTTTTTCTATTTTGTAATAGAAAAGTTTAATTTTTGTAAAAGTGAATTTCTGCGAATATGTTACTATATAAGAATTTTTATGTAAAAATCTATATTGCAAATGTTATAAAAATAATTCTGAACTATTGATAAATTTATAACGATATAATATAATTAATAGACATTATATAATTTAAAGGCTTAAAAAGCACTTTATATTAAAATCTATATATTATTATCGAACTTTATAATTATATCAAATCAAAATTAATATTCATCCTTATAAACATTATTATATGAAATGCATTCTCTTCTTTTACCTCCATTTGCTTCATTATATTTTCAATATTTTTGAGAACAAATATTTGAATGAAAATAAATCTAAAATAAGTTTACGAAGTATTAAAAATTCATATAAATTACTGGAAAACATTGAAATGGATTTAAAAATGCAAAATTATTAGGATAGTTTAAGATATATTTTTAACGTTTTTGGAATATTTTTTACGAAGTATATGCCTTCTTTCTTTCAAATTTGTTTAACCTAATTTAGAAACGCAATGTAACAAATAAATTCGCACAAAAATAATACCAATAATTCATTATAATTTCTTTCGATAACTATATAAAAACACTAGTTTTCTCTTTAATTATTCTTTTTCATACAACTTTAATGCAAAAAAATCTTTCTAATTTTCAAAACACTTTGTTTTTAATATTTACCTCAATTTACCAGACGACAGATAACCTTTTCCATCACCATTCTTAGAAATCGTCGTACTGCAATTATTTATAAACAAAAAGAATGAAATATGTTTACCAACTCACTCGTTTCATCCGTATTTATACCAAGGTGAAAAAGTGTTGCCGTTAATCTGGATAGTCAACCCCACAGTTTTAACTATAGATTTACAGTTTTTTTTAAAAGATCGCAGTTTTTAGTTTTGGCCTCCAAATCTACGGTTTTTTAGTTAAGATTGGTGCTACTGATTTTTTTAAAATTGACGTATTCCCTGTAAAAAAAGTGTTGGCATTTTTAGAAAAAAAAAATATATAAATTGAGAATGTTCAATTCGGTTTTAAAAGTCTTCGGAATTGAAGGTATTTTGCTTTCAAATAGATTTTACGATTTTACGATTCTTCTATAGAACTCATGAAATTGAAATTTCTGAGATTCGATTCCGTTTCTCACATTTAATTGCTTAAACGCCATAATATTATTATAATTATTATCTAAAAATACTAATTATTATTATTATTACTATTATTATATTATTGTTACAACGGTTTAATAATATTGATTGTTATGTTTTATGTTTTATTTATATATATTTTATTTTACAGTTTTTTAAATTTGTATACAGTTTCGCTTTGAAATTGAGTTGGCAATGCAGCCTTTAATAACAGCGCGCAAGCACCAGATGGCATTGGGCGCCAGTAAAATAGTATTTTACGTTCTAACGTAGAAGTGAGACGAGTACGAAAAGAGTACGCACAAAAACGCACGCGGCACGCGGTGTTTGTGCGCTCTCCAAAAATGGCGAAGAAGTATCAGTCTGTGTCAGTGTGGACTTTATCAGATAATGGGGAGACAATACCGAGTTACGTGTGCCCGGTCAACCTTACACTCAAGTACGACGATCCCCAGAACCTCATAATCGCGTTTACCGCAGGTATTGTATTGAAGAACCACGAATACTCTTCTCGATCGATACAATCTTATCGCAAGACGCTGCTCCGTTCGGCTGCAAGACGCTGACCTAACCGCGTGTTTTGTCAAAACCAGCCGCAATTAGGCTTATCCGTTAACGCGACAAGTCCAATAGCGCTGGGAAAAATTTATTATAAAAGCCCGACGGAACCCTTCTTTGTTCCGTCCTTATTCTCCGAACTGACCGACCGACTTTAACTATCACCACTTTGTACCCTTTTGTTCATAACAGAAGTACTTTTCCAGGACGAATGTATTACGAAGACTCGTTAGAATTAGAGTTTGCAATGAAAAATTTAAGCTATCATTCGATTTTTCACATTTTGTTACGTTGATAAATGACATTTTTTCTGTAACGTTTTATAGGATTACGGTGGGGCAGGGGGGTAGTAAATATCCAGTTCAGACTAATGCTTGTTACTGAAAACGTGCCTTGAGTTATTGTCCTAATGAGAATTTTCGGTGTGTTTTATAATATAAAAACAGAATGATTTATAATTGCAATTTGGTTGTAATTTTATTCAGGGTTCATGGCCGTTCAAAATAACAACAGTTTCGGATGTTTTACATCCCTTTGGAACGACGTGATTTTATTATTTTTGCCCTCTTCGGCATGCCTGCAAAATTCTTATTCCTTTGTAAGGATGTTATTTTCTAGTTATGTTGTTTTAACAAGGTTTTCTTTGTGATACCTGATCGCGGGAGTAATTTATTTTCAAAATTATTCTCAATTTGTGGACATGTGCTTTCGGATATTTTTATCATCCGCCCCGATTGTAGGGGTTTCATTATAAGCTGTGGAGTGGGGGTAAAGGGTTGTTCGAAAACAAAGGTTTTAGGGATACGTTCCTGGGGTGTTTCAGACTGATTGGCTAGCTTTGTTTGATTGAGCGGGATGTTTGAAAATATAATACATTGAATTATAATTTCATCAGAAGTCGGGGATTCATTTTTTTCTGAAATATGAGTGTATGAATTAATAAATGGTTTTTTTCTTAATATTTTTTTCGTTTATAAAGGATTTTTCTTGTAAATTAATGACAAAGGAAGTTAATGAATATGAAAGTGGTCAATGTCAAATGAAAATAAACGAATAATAAATGAAAAAAATAAAATGAAAAATAAATAATGTTTACTATATGTTTGTAGGGAAAGAAATAAAATTTGTTTATATTATTGTTTCTTAAATTACATCTAATTATAACTTTACTTACCAGTATTTCAATTAATAATAAGAATATGATACTGTTTATTTTAGGCTGAAGATATTTATATTTATTATAAACGTTTGTGTAACATTTATTTTTAATAGGAATAATTTTATGTGATATATTAATCTATATTTAAAAAGGCTTTCAAAATAATAATTATAATGTTGAAAATTTCACCCATATTAAGTTTTAAAAGTAGTTAATTAATTAATTAATACGTAATTATTAAATATGTAATTTTTTTCAAATGAATATGAATTAATATTTTTATTATTACTTATATATATTATTATTTTTATTTTACATTACCTATTTATTTATTTAATTTTATTCTTATTTCATAATGTGTATAATATTTCACTCTTATTTAACTTATGACTTACAATCAAACATAAAGATGCTTGTTTATAAAATGTCATTAGTATCTACGTTTTCAAATTAAATATAAACACATATTAAAAACCTATTATCAATTTATTGATATGGATGGAATCAGTTTTATTTTATCAATTACAAATTTAAAGGTATAAAAACTAGTTTGTTGCTATTTTTGAATGTTTATGAATTTCATATATTTTACTATATCAATCGGATCACTCGTGTGAATTATTGTTCAAATTTAAACTCCTAGCATACTTTAATTTTTTCATTGTCAAATAAACTTTTACAATAAACAATATATATACTAAATTGAAGCACTTACTTATTTACTTGTTGCTCTAACATTTACTTATAATTATTTCATTATAAGTATTTAAAATGCACATAAAAATTAACTAAATGCATTCATGCATGGTTAATTGTTGTTACGCCTATAACTGTTTAATAAAAAACATTATCTTGAAGAACATAATTTTTCAAATTAACGAACTTGTACATTATGTTCATTTTAGTTTAAACATTTGATGAAACATATTTGATTTGTCAATGTAATATTTAGTGAACACTTGTAAAAAGTACATCTAATGTTCTTTATTTTATGTCTAAAGTAATGTGTGCATATATCTTGTCATGCTTAACTTGTATTCACATAAATTATAAATGTGCTTCAAGTATTTATAGCAAAACATGTATAGTATTGATATTATGTCTTCTAAATATTTACTAAACAAGTAATTTTGTACATTTATCACAATATATGACAGAAGTATATTGTTAAAAAAACTTTTTTAATTTATGCTTAAAAGGTGTATTGTTAAATTAAATTGTTGTTTATATTATAGAAGAAAACAGAATCCTACAACAGTTCCAAGTAAATAATAACACAGAATGTTCGCGTGTGTCAAAGAAGAGCTATGTCTTTGCTTTAGAAAACGAAAGCCTATTCCTTACATTCAAAAATGAAACAGGTGATGATTAAATCCTATTTATACTAATAATTATTAACATTTCTGTAAATTTAAAACCAATTGAAACAATCATTATGCAATAAATTTACATTGTCTGAATAAATCAATAAATAAATTGCAGATTTTAATGACTTTAATACTGAAATACAACAATTCAAACATGGCAAAGGCTGGTCTACATTTGAAGAAAGAACCGAAGAGTCCTCAGCTATGCAATATTTCCAGTTTTATGGATATTTATCTCAACAGCAGAACATGATGCAGGATTACGTCAGAACTAGCACGTATCAGCGTGCAATCCTTGGCAATCTATCAGATTTTAAGGGAAAAGTTGTGTTAGATGTCGGTGCAGGATCAGGAATTTTATCTTTCTTTGCAGTGCAGGCTGGTGCCAAGAAAGTATATGCTGTTGAAGCTAGTAATATGTCAATTCATGCAAAACGACTAGTCGAGGCTAACAATTTGTCCAGTAAAATCATTGTGATTGCTGGAAAAATTGAAGAAATAGAAATTCCTGAACCAGTTGATTGTATAGTCAGTGAACCTATGGGTTACATGCTTTTCAATGAACGAATGTTGGAAACTTACCTACATGCAAAGAAATGGCTCGCTCCTGGTAAAATAAAAGTTTTAAATGAGTAATATTATTACAAATTTGTATTCATTGTAATATTGTATATATTAACATAAATATTTACAACTAATAAATAAAATATTGATTAGGTGGAAAAATGTTCCCGTCACAAGGTGATTTGCACATAGCTCCATTTACGGATGAGAATCTTTACATGGAACAGTTTAATAAGGCAAACTTTTGGTATCAAACCTGTTTTCATGGCGTCGATTTGTCATCAATGAGAGAGAGTGCAGTCAATGAGTACTTCAGACAACCTATTGTAGACACATTTGATATTCGCATTTGTATGGCAAAATCGGTACGACATGTCGTCGACTTCCAAACAGCTGATGAGACTGACTTACATAACATAGGTAACCATACTGTTTATTCTAAAATTGTATAATATAAAAAAAATATAAAGTCATGATTGTTCACGTTAAGAATAAGTTGATGAGATTAAAAAGTATTAATTGCTGTTCTTAAAATTATTAGATATAGATGTTGAATTTCACATATTGGAAAGTGGAACTTGTCATGGTTTAGCATTTTGGTTTGATGTTGCATTTATTGGTTCAACTCAGCAAGTTTGGCTTAGCACTGCACCTACGGAACCACTAACACATTGGTATCAAGTACGCTGTCTTTTGAATCAACCAATTTTTTGCAAAAGTGGCCAACTACTCAAAGGAAAAGTCCTTTTAATTGCCAATAAAAGGTAATTATCATGTGATATAATTTAATATATGATTTGAAACATTCATTTTATCATGTAAAATTGTATTGAGATATCTAGCTGTCAATATTCATTTATATTCATATATCTTATAATTGATTATTCTTACAACACCAAGATTAATTATGTTGTAGTGTGTAATATTTAAAATAATTTACCCAATGTTTTTACAGACAATCGTATGACGTAAAGATCTTTTTGAAAATCCACGGGACACGAGAAACCTCGACCAACACTTTAGATTTAAAAAATCCATACTTCAGATACACAGGTGGAGGGGCCCAACCACCACCTGGATTAAATAATACGTCACCCAGCGAGTCATACTGGTCTACACTTGATGCTCAAGGTGCACGTCAAGCAGTTAACATGGTTAATGGAATGTCTGTTAATGGTTTTGGAGAAGTCTCAATGGATACTAGCGTCGCAGTTAATCCTACTAATCTTCTAGCAATTGGTCAGTTTAACTATAATAGTTAAGTATGACGCTCTATTCTCTGTTATCTTATATATTCCTTTCAAACTGTACAAAAACCACGTCGTTTTCTTTTACAATATAGTTTTAACAAGCTTAATGTAAGGAAAGGAATAACTTTACAATAATATTTAACTGTATTGTATTATTAATGTAAATAAAAAAGCTATTCCACACCTTTTCTAAATAAATGTGCATTTTAATAAGGTATCTTTAAAATCATTCCCATTAAAGTGAAATATCAAGTGATCTTAGATTTATTCATATTGACACAAATATTTTTGTTGATAGTATTAAAACTTATTAAATTTTTTATCAACTCAGAATTGTAATTTCTTGATGTTTATTTTTTATCATAGTTGGGGAATAAGTCCTATTGCATGAATTATTGTTTACTTACTGAAGATAAAGAACACTTTTTGAAAGTCCTATTAATTTATTAAAATATAATTATTATAATATAATAAACAAAATCAGTTAATTAAATTATACTGCAATTTTAATGTTTTTTTTGACTACATTGACCTTGTTGAATTATTGACCATAATAGAGGTTGAAGCGTCAATCAGTTCTTAAATTTGTTTTGTTTGTTGCTAAAACAGTACAGTTAATGTAAAGTTAATTGACAATATTAAATAAAATAAACAGACATTAATTCTATAATTTAATGTTCAGTTTTATCACGTATTGATTTATTTAATTTCACTGAGTGATTGTACTTAATTTATTTTAAATCAAATAATAATTAAAGAACTTATGTGATTAACATAAAATATAATTTGAAGCGGTTTTGGCTTGTTTTGTTATATTTAAGTTTTGGAAGAAAATTGCAATTAAAAAAGTGATATTTGATTAGGTGGTCAGCCTAACATACACCAAGGATCAATTTCCAGTACTGGTAGAGGAAGAGTTGTTTGTACTGCAACTAGTTCTCAAGCAGCACAACTCATTGGAGGTGGCATTACACCAAATATGTTCACTTCGCCAGGAACTGTAAGTTCTTTACATATGTGTTTCATGAAATCTAGCATGCTACTGTTTATTGTCAACTGTCCAATTGTTTCAATATATTTATTTTTATTTTCCATATGTTTTATTTACCTTAAACTTTTATTTTGAAATATGACACGTTTTTATCATAGTGTTTTACATCAATCATTTTTTGCTCTGCAGATATAATTATATCAATCTATAAATATAAATAAAAGTTATTAATTAAACTAATTTACAATCAAATAAATAAATTGGTTTAATATGGAAATGCACAGAACTTTTAAAAATGCTTATGCTTGAGTGTATTCAGCTATATAAAAGAGAAAATATCTTTGCTACAATGCTACATGGAATCGAAATTTTGAATTGTCGCTACGATAAGAATGAAATTGGTTTCAGATTAAAAAAACTCATATATTTTCGGAAAAATATTCCTTTAAATCAAACATTTTTTATAATATTTATTATTTACTTGAAAGAAATTAAATATATAATATATTTACACAGAAAAATCTGTCGCTGAAGTTTGATTAAAACAATATATGTCAAATCTTTTTATACATTTTAATATTTAAATATGTAATCATTTGTTTCAGGTACCAGCAACTCTTGAAATTGGTTCTTTAAAGGAGTATATAGAAAATTGTGATTTTAGCGAATAATTTTTTTTTTTTATTTCTAACGAATGTTGAAGTTCATTTATTGTTGCTATTTGATAATTTATAAAAAATGGTTAATGAAAATCGATCAAAGTAAAATAATTAATAGAGAATATTCAATGAAACAAATTGTTTTATATTATAAATAGTTTGTTTTCTACATCTAGCATTCCACTTAATCATAATCAATCTATTCATTTCTTAATATAATTTATTATTTTTATTTCTCGAGTATAATATTATAATGAACAATAATATACAGATTGCTTGAATAATCAGTCAAAGATAATTAATGCATTCAAAATAATTAACCAAAAATATCAATGGTAATATATTTATGTATTTTTAATGAACAGTCTGTAAATATAATAACAAATTACAAAAATAATTTTGAATAAAAATTGTTCTAAAGTTAATATCTTTTTTAATAAATCACCACAGTCATTAGTATTTAACAATTTCTTATCGATTTTCTAATACTAATTATAGTATTTATTCTAAGGAAACATAAGCTAAATTTTAATTATTACTCACAGAATAAATTACAAATCTTCAATATTAAACAATTAAATTTATCGAATAATTCAGATTAATTCACAATAAATATTAGGTTAAACACACATGGTATTTTTTTGCATTAATCCAAAGTTAATTAAACATTTATATATGTTAATATAACGTTAGCTTAATAATAATTCATTGAAAGTTAACTCATCAGATATTCAACTGAATCAGTGATAAGTCTCCAACAACTTTAATTATAAACAGAAATTTAGTTTTCTTGTAAACAATTGAAATCAGGAATTGATTTTTGTTAATACTTATCTACGAATGAATATTTTTAAATAAATCTGTTATACTCCATGATGATATTAACAAAAAGCAACGCTGAAACTCGACTATGCTTACCGAACGTTCTACATTGAAATATCCTATTCAAAAATAATAAAATTGGAACAAATTCAAAAGAAATGCTTTTAATGTTAAAGGATCCTTCTGAATTTCGACATTTTTAAGGGTATTAAAGGGTCATTTATTATTCTCAGTTCTCAACATTCAATAACATAACAGTATCGTATAAAGTATTTCCTAATTATCAATTCTCCTAAAAAAATTACTTTCAAGGGTTGCTGTTATTCCTTAGAAGTAAACAAAATGTATATAAATACAGGGAGCAGAGATTAAAAAGTGAAATAATTCACTATGACAACGATAATATTCAAATTTCACTTCTATATTACAAACGAATCGTTTGTTCGCGTATGCTGCGAGCTACAGCTTGATGTTACTTTCTAGCAGTCGCTGGTCCTTGGCAACACGTCTCACTATCCAGTGAATCCGAGCCTGATGATCGGTGACTACGTCACACCTGGGAATGGAATCACGCAGCAGACCTTCCGGCAATGATCCACGACCACGGACCATATCGTCGCAGCCAAATGCAACCTCAGCAATAATTTAGCGCCACGATGCAACAGCCACCAGCACAACTTTGCTCAGTTCGCGCAGATCAAAGCGAATGCGACCGACGATCGTACCAAAAGACCGCGCGCCGTGTTCTCGTAGCCAGTGCTGTCGCTTTTACGTTGACACGCCCATTCCTCCCTCATCTCTCTTTTTATACAACAAACATGCCATAGGAAATCTTCTTTTAATATATTGTATTCCCAGTCCAAATAATTCGTCCCCCCTTGGATATAAGATAATAATAATTACTTTAAGTAATTCTGTAGAAAAAGTATATAAAATTATGAGTAAATAATTGGTTACGTTCAACAACGACCCAGGGGGAATAGGGGCGACGGATAAATGGACCGGGAATGCATCTTGTCTTTTGTTTTTGCACTGAGACAAATCTAAAACAAATATTTCTTTTTCTGATTGTTCAGTTGTATTTTACACAGAGATAAATGTTTGACAAAATTGTAATTTTCTTTGTATTTTGAAAGCTTAATGGATAAAGCCAAAAAAGTACAATAAAAAATTATAAAATTCATATAAGACGTAAATATTATGATCTTTCACTTTATTTTTACAAACATTTAAATACATTTCACAATTAAATTGTACTTTTTGCGACATTGTTCATCATGTTCTCAAATTACAACGAGAATTTTCAATTTTTTCCATTTTTTTCTGTCCGTGTACTAGTATTTTATATATTGCAACGAATAATTTTTGTCAGAAAAATAAATAAGATGGTTGTAATTATTTATATGATATAATTTTATGCTTTTGCACAACAATCATTGGAGCGAATTCCATTGCAACAGTATAAAATAATATAAATAAGTATGAATATATCGTTATTCAAACAATGTAAATGTGTTCACATTTAAGTAGAAAGCAAATAAACAGCGACTGTTATAATTAACGTCGCTATAAAAAACAATTCAGAATAAAAGGGCACATTATGCTATTTTGCATTCCATTTGTCTCTGTGCAAAACAAGGAAAAAGAATCTGATTTTATCGTTCTCTTTATGTTTATTTCTTTTTTTATTTTTTATAACTTTTTTTTTATTAATTTTCGATGTGAAATTAATATTTCGGACTAGCCATTTATATGTTATCTCGAAACTTGACGGCGACAATAATTTCAGTTTTTGACCGACTTTTTTTCATTTTGTTTGTCATTTATCATTGGATTAGATATAGCGTTGTTCGCGAAAATACATTTTACAGGAAGACTGAAGCATTTAAAATAGTTATCCTAAATATACTCATGTTCGCCAATAGCGAAATGCAAATGCTTCATTTTAACAGTCGAAATCCCATCCGAGAATTCGTTATGCACGTCGACTGCCATTTTAGTACGCGCGATGCGGTGTCACTGTATGACGAGTATTTATATCGTTTAGAATAAAAAAAGCCGACAACTCCGATGACCAACAAAAATCGTCCTAGATTTTTGGCTTTTGGTTTTTGTACGCAATCAATAGCGACCTTTCTTTCATCAATTCTTCATCTGTTCCTGTACTTTATAATGAGTGTATGTGTATATTGGTTATTTTTCGTTTACGAAATGATTCCTTGTTAGGAATTGATGCGAATGTTGATTCTGAATATGCAAGGAAGAACGTAATTTTATGATTTCTTACGTTTTTTTAATAAAATTTTTGTAAGTAATCGGACGAAAAAGGTTAGTTTTATTCTCATTCGAATTAATTCTTGAATATAATTAGATTTTTATTTTATCATTATTTAATTTAATATGTACTTTACATTTCTTCGTTTGTTTTGAAAAAAGTATCTACATTACAAAGGATAAATATGACTGCTTTCTACTTGAAATGTAAGTAAATAATATTATACATACATATATATATCACATTTAAAATATTTAATACTTTTGTGTTCAATTAGCGATGGAAAGTTCCTGTTAATTACCATTATCACAATGAGAAAACTACAAGGTAAAGGAAGAAATTCAAAATAATAGAATTTTATTATTTGTCAATATTTTATTACAGTACCGTTTGTTAATTGCTATACATATATAAACTTATTTGTTTCACTGGTATCAATTAGCCGAAAACACAATTTTTCAGTCTGGCCACGAGGAGGGACTATGTGTGTGTTATACACACACGTAATGTGGGTATATATTAGGCACTATAACGGCATTTAATATGTCCAGTTGTGAATTAAGGTAAATAAAAGAATTAAATACATACACATTTATAAACTTTAATGAAAACATACATCAAAAAACAGCATTTACATAATTTACGCTTAATGTATTACTTTCATTAGTTCTATAACATCAAATGATTTAAAAAATTACATTAATTGCGGGAGAACTTTTTACAGTTATCTTTACTCTAATCTAAACAATCCATAAAAAAATTGTGATAATTCTTGTCGGCTATATCATTATTAATAGTCAGTTAATTTGCGAATCAAAATGGACCCGAAAAACCGAAACGCAAGCACGAACAATGCCGGTTTCAGATGAATATGACTGAGATCTTTGTTGTCGTACTGCACACGGTGGTAAGGTACATTTTCATCGATTAAAACTACAAAATGAATGGCAATATCAAAGCATCATCTTTGGCCTAAGCGACGTGAGCATAATACTGACCCTAAATAAAAATAGCGTACCAATGATTTGTTAAGTTAAATTCAAAATTAGGCCTTGATATAAGGAGTAGAAACATACGATGGTTCAAAATCAAAATTCATAAAAAATACATAACAATACATATACACATTCACGACAATGTGAATGATAATATAAACTATCAAGTTTCTGTGTAACTAAGTCATGATGAATGTATCATTTAAAATTATTTTAACTTCATTCAAGGTTGAATATTTCATCCTAAAATTGATTAGGGTAATGTTTTGATTAACGCAACTACTGTTGCATTAAACCTCAGTTTAACAAATCTTCAGTAAAAAAATTGGAAATAAGTTATCAATGAGAAATAATCAGTTAAAAGTAATCAATAATTTATCAGTATAATAACTGATAAGAAACAATAAATCAGACTTGTCGATTTAAGACAATCATTTAACAATACATGATACATATTTAACAGTTCAGTAAATAATTTCTGCTAACAATTATAAAAGGCAGTTAACAGTTATTTAAAGAGAAATGATATTATGATGAAATTTAATTAACAATAAGTAATCAAGAAATAATTATCATCAATTACCCCTAATTTGACGTAAATTTGTTTTTAAATAACTATTTCTCATTGATAATTGATCACAGATTATGTCCCATGAATTACTTTTCGTTTAATTCTCAATTATTATTAATTTTACGAAACAGCGTAGTCTAATTATAAATTTGTTGGTATTATACAATAATATTTAACGAAGTCTCATTCTTGATTTTAAAACAACACATAAATAGGTATATATTTAATTTTGAATATCACGCTGAATGTTATTCCCGATACTTCGTTATTTTAAAATATCTTTGACGATTAAAATTCTTTTACACTTTTTAACAGAAATCAGAAAATCAATTAAATCAAGCTACAATAGCTTCTCTGACGGCATCTTCGGGTTTGCGGTAAATGCCAGTGAATAAAATGGACTTCGTAACTTTATCATAAATAATGTAGACGAACGGATGATCCGCTTTAAAGACTGCTGGTTCAATGGGTCTACTGGACCGGAAGCTGAAAAGGGCAGTAGCAGCGGCAGCAGTTGTGCCTTCTTCCGAGAGTTCAATCTTGGCCCGATGGACAGCATCACCTAAGTGTAAGGTACCCTGATTCTCGGAAAGGAAACCTCTTAAATCAGCATCCTGCGATATCACATCACCTGCACCAAGGGCTTGAAGTAAGTCGCTCACTGGAAGATTACGTTCGATAGAGAATTTAGGAATTGAAACTTCAACATCGCGAGCCATCATGCCGTCCTGGAGGATTTCTCTGAAGGTTTCGAAACCATCGGTGGCAATACGTTGCACGAGATTTTCCAAGCCACTAATTTTGGCACCAGTTTGATCCTGATTTCTGCGAGAACGGGCTGATACGAATGGCGGAAGCAAGATGAACATGGAAATTTCGTCACCTTTGTAGGGAAGTTCCAAAATGTGAGTACCAAGGGCTTCAGAGATACCTAAAAAATAAATGTTTTTTTATTATATAAATATATAACGATTATATACTTAATATAATATATGTTATAAATCGTTGTATTATTTGTTAATGTAAATTTAAAAGTAATGCAAATTATTGTCAGACTTTCAAAAGATTGAAATATCAATGTACATGTGTAATTACATTATAAAATTTTTCATATATATTCTTTTCAAATTCAAATTATATTTGCTATTATTCATCATTCATAATTATATATTCAAAAACTATTTACTACGCTTACCATGATTGAAGGATCCTTTTTGTTTCATGAAAGTTGTTAACACGGCATTGTTGTGTGACGTATAAAAGACTTCTCTTTTGGTATTAGCTGCGTCGAAACGACTTTGCCATAATCCTTTGAAGTAAATTGCGTTTGCCAAAACGAGGTCGGTCATTTCATCGATCACTTTTTCCGGGATCAAATCTTTGATGTTACCTTTGGTCGTATTGCTCACCCATTCGTTAATGTATGCCCTCACTGCATCAGGATTCGATTTGAAATCCGTCTTTTCCAAATCTGAGCCGAAGAAATCGAGAATACAATCTTTCACCTTTTTCGCATCAGTGATCCACAATCTATTTGCTATTTTCAGCTCGTAATTTGATGTCGTATTTTCCTAAAATATTTAAATTAAAATTTATGTTCTACTTTTCCATTAATTTAGATTAATTTGTAATGTATATAATTCAGTTTTAAATTGTAAAGAGAAAAGATTATTCAATGATTGATACCTGACGAGCCAGCTCCATCGATTTTTCATACGAGAAGTACCGTGATACATCTATTTTAGTCATCTCTTCTGGAACGCCCAAAGCCTTCTTCAGGTTTTCTTCGGTTGCACCTTTAGCACCAAAGTAAACCAAACTGAGAGCTTGGTGCAAACTGTGCGGACTGAAGAAAACGTTGTCTTTGGGTTCGATTTCTGCAATTTTTCTCATCGCTTTCATTGCAAAGTGAAATCGACCTGTGATTAGCCTTTCCTTCGTATCTGGAGTCATTACTACCGATTTGTCGTTTTCGGTAAGGCATTGTGAAAGAACGGAGGATATTGAGCAAATCGTCAATAGTAAAATAAGGAATGGTTTCTAAAAATAAAAATACGTACATGTAATATTAATTTAATATTACAATAAGTACATATATAACTACTTTTAATAGTAATACAAACTATAGCAATTTAATAATCTGTATCATTAAGGCTACGTTAGATATGTAAAATTATATCTAAATGTACAAAAATAAAAATCATTCGCGCGAAGTAATAGCATTCCGTGCAATGAAATAAGTTCTTTTTCTTCGATTTCATCCAAATTGCAGTTTTATTCTCTTCCAAAACAATATTTTTCTGGTCGATCATACCCGCGTTTACAGTGCGGTGAAAGTTACGCGAATCGCATGACGTCATTTCGGTATCCGGTTTATGTCTCGGATGCACGTTAGTACGATCCTGTTATGTTTTTTTTTTGTTTTGAATATTTTATTCCATAAATAACATGTGACTATCAGTTACTCATTTTCGTGTAAGATGGTTCATTTACAATATTTCGCGCGAAAGCATAATATTACTTTTATATTTGCGACGTTGACATCAGTTAAAAATCATATCAAATACTTTGTTAATTACTATAGCAATTGCAATCATTTAAAGAGATTTTTAAAGCTTAAAATTATAATAAAAATACTAATTCATAATGGTTAGTTTATGCGAAAAAAATTTGCAATTTTAATTATTGTAAAGACTACACAATATCATGTTTTATATTTTAAGCAAGACACGTACCATTATCAGATGTAAGATTGAAAGAAGTATTTGAATATAAAACTTTTTTACTTATGTAAATTACTATGCCATACGATTTTTAATGTACCTAACGCTATATGAAATTTTGTTGTGGAATATTTTAAAAACTTTCTTTACTTTTATTTCTTACCTATCTTATTAATCTTTTTAATCCATAAATTAAATGAGCATTACTTGTCAGTAAAACCTATTCACTGTAAAAGAAATTTATTCATTCTTTTTTCTGAAAAAATGCATTTATTTCGTGTATTAAAGATTGACCCCGAAGACTGAACTTGGCATGGTTGATGTCAACACTATGGTACGGAAATGACGAAAGAAGTTGAAAGTAATAAAACATATGTAATTATATTTAAATAAATTAAATTGAATATTTAATCTCAAATTGGATATTGAGTCAGATATAAAATGAGAAATGCGAGTATATTATTTAATATAATACTAATAAAATAATGTTTATAATTATTAAGCATGTAAGGAAAATAACAGTCATTCTTACCATTCGTCATTTCATTATAATTTTATGTAATATTTTTCTCTACGCACATAACTTTCAATCACGTCATTTCAGAAATTCCCCAATTGCCACGATTATACTTGTTCCTGTTATTATTTTGCAATTATTTGCGATTCAAGCTTACTTATTATGATTACGATTAACTTGAAGTTCAGTTCTAATGAATTTTATTTTATTTTAATTTTTCCTCATCAGCAAATTTATTTTGCATTAATAAATTAACCATATGTACAAATTCTTTTTATTTCATTTTTTTTCAGTAAATAAAGATTTATAAACATTTTAATAGTTTCTCCAAATTACTTTGCGCGATAATTTTGTAATTAAGTTTTACTGTTTGCAAGTTGTATAATTTTGCGTAATATTTATTATGTTTCAATATTTCATTCGTTTAATCTTTAAACTTTTTACAATTAAGACAACTTTTTTTTTCCAAGTCATTATAAAGTAACTAAAATTCACTTAAATTCAAACAACATAACAACAATATATTCTGAATTAAATAATTTCAAGGTATTACCTCAATGTTCAGTTAAACTAATTTATGGCATTTATCTTTAATTTTCAAGGAAACATAGATACAACGAATAACTGTCAGGTGTAAAGGTTTAAATTGTTATTATAGATTGCCTTTTAATCGGAACATCGATTGGATCACAGTACTATTATTGTAATAGATAATACGGTGCGCTGTTCAAATAAAGATAAATCCAGAACGGAAGCGTCATCGTGTCGCAGATAGTTCGATCTACGCAAAACGGCTGGACATTCCACTGTTCTGGACTGACCTTAAAAGCGTCGCATGACTCTACACCGGCAGGTGGGAAATCCCAAACGAGGCTGACGATCGTACGCAACGTGAAATTATTGCACGCATCCTGACAGTCCAGCTAATCGCCACTGTTAAACATCAACCTGTTTCGCCTCTTCGAAAGTGGCCATCCGACAAAAGAAATGCCAATGTATTAATGGAGCGCAATTATCCTTCTTATGACTAGGATGAAAGCAAGAGGGAAAACACCGTGACTAATTAGTTAAATGGCAAACCCAGACGCGTAACATTTTTCGCATAATAACATTGTCTGCGGTGCAAATTTATTGCACTGAATATGGGAAAAAAATGTGAAATCACCGTGAAAACGGTAAACTCAAAGACGTTATTGTGCAGTTGTAATGAGATAATCATTATAATTGTATGGTAAATTAGTTTTTTTGTTATAAAGTTTGTTCGAATCTTTTACATGATCATTTGATCACCGAACTTCATATTGTTTTCTGTTGTAAAATGAGATTTATAATTATTAAGGTACAGCTTTCTGCTGCAAAAATGTGTACACTTTTCGTGTTTTGAAACTACGATATTTAAAATGTAAACATTTCTTGATATAAACTTTTGGTATAATGATACTGTATTTGATATTATACTTAAACAAATGTTATTAAAACCAAATTAGAAAATACATTGATAATATGGTGCAAATGTGTTACATATAGTTATGTATTTCTTTACAAATTACGTTTGATTGTTACATTTTCAAATGTCTTTAATCAAATTAATAATAGAAAATATTGCCATTTGCTATATACTTTAGATAATCTGCAACCTAAATTGAAGTGTTTCATTTCTAACGTGTCAATCCATTATTGCGAAATGAACGTAAAATCTAAGTTTAAATATTGAACAAACCATGAAAAAAGCTTTCGTATCTGGGAAGTATATACCCGGTTAAACGAATATAGATGGCTAAGTAATTATCTCTTAAGTGATGACTTCAGTACTGGAAACCCCAGTTTTTAAAGACTTCTATAATGCTATTTTAAGTGACTATCATTAAACTAAAATTAATTTAATATTATAATTAATTGTAAAGAAATGTAACTTAAATTGGTTTTTTTCCTGCCATCTCTCTTCGTTTTTTTACTTATCTTTCTTCTGCAGTTTTCCACAGTTCATTATTACAAAAAGATAAAAAAAAAAAGAAAAAGTTTGCACGCATAAACGAGGGGACGCACAATTATTGTACGCTACAAAGTAACATGTAAAAAATTGTGAAACACCACGTTATATCAGTTGTTATTTATGCGAGATTCGAGTTTGACCCTGGAAAAGCCCATCGTTAAGCCGTGCTGTATTTTTTGCCCGCCACATTAATATCTGTGTTCCTACAATGGCCTGTGACCCTGCCCGATAACGGAAAAGTACTTATCAAATGAATTTTCAGAATCTGCGTATCGTTCATTCACTTTCCTGATGGTCGATGGCTAGGCACAACATAAATAATTGATATCACGGACAACCGCCGATCGGCGTAACGATTCTTTTCTTTTTTCTTTCTTTTCACGCGCAGGATAAGCCGATGAAGAAACGGCTTTGATTTATAATTGAATAGGCAATTACGTAACGTCAAATTTCGGAGCGTCATAAGGGTCCTTGGAATTTCACTTTCGTCGATCCACGATAACGGAGATGACTGGTTCGTACAAATAATTCTTCCACCGCGATTCTCTTCCGTGAACTTTCTTTTGAATTTCTAATGAAACGAAACGCTGACCTGAATTTCAGCGTCAAAACTTTCGTGAAATTTTACATACACAATGGCAATTTCGAGCAGGCACGTCTTCGCCGAAAAGCAAAAGCTTCATAGTGACGTTGATAATTCGATCTTTGATACCGGTTCCCGGATTGATAATTTAATTGTTGCTTATATTTACCATCATTTCGAACGATTATCCAACTCGACCAATCAAGAACCGATGAGTAACAAGGTGAATTGTAAATGAATGAAGGCGATGGCAGTAAGTCTTTTCAAATTTTAGATGCGCAGATGGAGTAATTAGTTCACTGTGTTCCTTTATTTCTCTTCCTCTTCTTAATCTTCTTCTTCTTTTTCGTTCAACTCCTGTGTTGGATATAACAGCGCGTAAACAAAGTACGTAAAGAAGCGCGAGGTCTCCTCTCTACGAAGCGATCCAATTGACTGTCCGAGAATGAGTAACGCTGGCGACTTTATAGGAGAGTAAGTGGAATCTGAATTGTAATGTAAGTTGTATAGCAACAGGTTTGTGTGTACACTGAGAAAAAAAAACATATCAAAGATTACTATTTTTGATACAAATTTAAGGGAATAATAGAAGTAAATATTTTTACTCCTTTAAAATGATGGTAAAATTTGAAACTTATGTGGTACCTTTTAAATAAAAAAAGAAATTAAAATTTGCCTTTATGGTTACCATTGTTAATGTTTTTAATAGCAACAATTTTCATATTTCAGAAGTATCCGTAAATTAGTATGCACAATTTTAATTATTAATATTATTTCTTTCTTATTATAGGTACTTTAACAAAGTAATTTTGAAAGATATAGCAATTACCTGACAAGTTTTCCTCCAGGACTATTAATAGCAGATCATAATATCCCTACAATGGTCTGTTCATGATTTTCTTCATTGTAAAATTTATGAGGTATTTCAATTATCAATCGATAATCATAATATTTTTAAAATTCACATCAATGAAGCTGAAAATCTTGATACCAAGATCTAAAAAAAACTATGTATTATTAGTGGAAATGTTATTAATAGTGAAGACCTCGTAATACTTTTAAAATTGTTGTCAAATTTATCACACATTAAATATAAATTTTAAATTAAAAGTCTGAGAAATAATATTGTAATCAATTATTTTTTAATGAATGGAACAAAAATAAACTGTTTTTTAATAGAAATTAAATTTGTGAATTAAGGTAAGAAATTTTTTTTATAA
The DNA here is from genome assembly GCA_022817305.1 of Leptoteleia sp. ZL-2020. NCBI lineage: Eukaryota > Metazoa > Arthropoda > Insecta > Hymenoptera > Scelionidae > Leptoteleia > Leptoteleia sp. ZL-2020. The sequence goes on along the minus strand of JABFPN010000191.1, from coordinate 4,116 downwards.
ATAACAGTAATTATTATAACTAAATTTATGTAAATTACTTGCAGCCAAAACACTTGTGCATCTCGCAAAGATCAACAAATTATTTGTAGTGTCTTAATTTTTATATTTATTGTGACATTGTCGAATTAAAGAACCTTGTAATCAAAACTAAAGAAAAGTAGAACATTTTGTATTAATATAAATAAAAATTTTAACAATTAAAATTAAATTACGATAAAAACAATCTAAACGATCGCTTTTTAATGGTCGTTATAAAACTTAATATATATTTAGTTGATATTTTAAATTTTTATATAATTAATTTAAATAAAATCAAATTTTCGAATACCATATATATACTCACATATTTTAGGTTGTTAAATAGTTTTCATACTTCACTTATGAACCTTTGAATTCAGTTGTAAACATTTATGATTATGGTCCTTTAAAATAACCCTAATGTACAAACATTAAAGTAATGTAAAATCAACATTACACATTAAAATAACATTCATTTAATATTAAATTATGATTTAAAGCATCCCCTGAAAATGTTAGAATGTTAAATTAAGGTCGATTTATTGTATGCATTCTATGAAAGTGAATTCAAATTGCCTCCTAACCTAAATGCTCGGACTGAATTTCAGTGCGAATTAGTTTGTTTAATATCTGCGCGAGGGCGGCCAATGCTCGAGGCTCGAGACATCGAACAGATGAGATAAACGATAGTCCTGATATGTGTATATTACGATAGTGGGGACTTATTTATGAAAGTATCGTATCAATGATTTGGAATTGTTGGTGATTTTAGTTCGTCAACTGGGTGTCAACTATTTATTTTAAGAAAATAAAAATAAAATATGCTGTCAGATGTCGATGTTTTTATTAGTAATTATACGCTCGTTGATCCCGAAATTTATCAACTATGGGTAGATGGACATTCAGGTATCGACGAATATACATCAATTAATATATAAATAACATCTAAATGAACATTATACAATTATTAATATAAATGGTCTTAATTAATTGATATGGATATCAATTCATTTAATATTAATAATTACTATTAATTGATTTCAACTAAAAACAAATCTGTAGAATAAAACGTAAACATTCATAAATCGATTTTTTCTTTCATTACACCAATATGAAATTAAAGCATTATTTATTATAATATTAAATAATTCACTCGTTCTCAGTTAATTGGTTGTTTTAAAATGTATTTAATTATTTAATATTTTACTTTATATTATATTATTGAAATTGTTAAATGTTTAAATAAAATTGACAATTTTATTAACATATATTATTTACATTTTCAGTTGCAGATGCGGTAGCAATATTGCAGCAAAGAGAAGAAAGCAGACAAATAAATGTACCCATCGAATTGCTCAATTCGGATGTCCTTGACCATTATCGCACTTATTCACTTTTAGAAAAACTACTTCATACTCCTACAAAACTTACCAGTGAACAATTAGCGTTTCAAATCGAACCGCAAACTAGTCAGATGCTAATTGAAATGTATGTTTTTTAAATTTTAAAAATTATGTTTATTGATTTTCAAAAACCTGACTCTAAAACAGTCAGCAATTATTAACTTTTAAATTTGTTTAAAAAGTTTTTGATTATTATTTATTTTTAATTATTTTTAGGTATTATGAATTTAATGACAATGTTGCACGAGAATTGGTGGGTAAAAAATTAACATCCAAAAACAGAAGAGATATGGATGAGGTTGCAGAAAAAACTGGAATTACCATTAAAAGTTGTTGCAGACAATATGATAATGTTAAGAGAGTTTATAAAACTGTAGAAGATTTGCCAGGATCGTTAATTGCTAATATAAAGCAGTATTTTTTACTATCTGATGAACTAGCAAAGTAAGCAGAACAAACTAAGTACCTTAAACTTAATTCGTTATTTGAAGAAATGTAATGTAAATAATGTTAAAAACATCAAAACTTATCTACTAAATATTATGTATTTCCTTCCAAAATGTAAATTAAGTTGTTACCAAATTAAGGGATTATAATTTGTGATAGTAATTTACCATTACATTTAATAAATTATAGAAGGTATGCTGCTGTCGTGTTTATAGCAAGTTTGAGATTTGAAACAAATAAAAGGAAATTACAGTTTCTAACATTTCCTGACTTGTATCATTGTGCTAATAGCATAATGACATGCTGGACTTATCGAATTACAAGTTCTGAATATTTTGACACTGATCTAGATCGTGAATTTCTAGTTGATTTGACTGAATGTAAAATTCTTCTGGAGAATGAAAAACATCATAAGCAGTAAGTAGTATTGAATAACTTTATTAATTGTCTGGATTGTTATAAACACAAAATACAAAACACCTTTTTTTGAATCGCAGTTTGGTATGTATGAAACTGAAGCCAACATTATTAGAAAAATCATATCAAGAGTTGGATCTTAACTTCCGAACATACAGCAGAGCCATTTTAGGTATCGGATGCAATTTACATAAACCTAGAGAAATTCGACTATTCTTTTTAGAATTGGTCGAACGGTGCGTTGAGCCTTGGCGCCAAAACAACTGGTCACACACAGATTTGCGCCAGTTCCTTTCTGCCTACACAATTTGTGCTTTAGAAATGGATATATTTAGGTACGTTTGACATACTGAATTAATTTTTCTACACAGAAAAATAAAATTTCTCTACTTATTTTAATATTTTAATACCTTAAAATTATAATTCTTTTCGGTACAAAAATAATTTCTCTATTATTTCTTTGAATTTTCTGTTTTTTATTATTTATGGCGATTTCGCTAGAACAGATAACATGCACTCTTTGACTAATTTAGAAATTAGATACTAATCAAAATATTAGTTATTTAGTATAAGCTTTTTTTTTATATGGGAAAACTTAATATTAAAATTTGAATAAATAATTTTTAATAACTAAAACTTTCAAATGCTAGAGATACAAGGATTAAAGCAGTTAAAAAGTGAGTATAATGGTCTATACGGGACACGCGAAATCGCCGTTTAGAGACTGTACTTATACTTAAAATATATTATCCTCATATTTACTTTATCGCATTTAACAACATAATTCATTCAGTGTAAATTATATAGTATAAAAAAATTATACATAAATGAATAAGAAACACTTAGTTTCATATATATTTCAATGAAATTTTATTTCTTTTTTTTATTGAAATGAATGCTCAAAATAACATTCTATTGGTTACAAAATTACATATATCATTATAAACACAGGACTTTGACACAATGCGGGTATAGATTTAAAATAGAATTCAAATATTTAGTTCGAGTTCAAGAGTGACGTGAAAAAGAAAAAAATAATTAAATTCATTCAGTACCCGCATATTCTCATTAATTGTAGTCTTATCTTATTTTTCTTATTTTTATTCATATTATTTTCAATTACTTTAATTTAAATGTCCACGATTTATTTAGAAACATAAATCATCATATTAGAGAAAAGTGTATATCATTGCAAATGGTCATAATATATACATTTTCTTATATTAATAAGAAAATCTCATACATTTGAAAAATATATACATATAATTTTTATTTTACTGTTTTTCTAAAAAAAAGTTTAGTAGTGCAATAATGAAGATGAAAATTTTAATTAAAAATATTCATATCCAAAGCCAAATTGATATTTATTTATTTTAAATAAAGTAAAATAAATATTTATAAGAATGTATGAATTTTCTAAATGAAAGTTGAGAATAAAGTTTGTCCATGGTACAATAAAACAAAAGTATTATTTTTACAGGGAAAATGAATTTCGAGATGTATTCGATCGCTACATGAAAGTTGTAACGAGTTGCTTATTACGTATGTATCACACATGACAAGTGTAATAAAAATTTGTGTTCGTTAAAAAAAACAAAAAATATATATATTTTCGTCATACATGAACGTAAAACGCCATTTTACTCCCTAGGGAGTTTTCGAAAAATGGCATTTTCCGTTCATTCATGACGAAAAATATCGTTTGCACCATGGGAGATGATGAGAAATCCCTATCCCTCGCAATTACAAACCTCGCCTGCGGCTCGACTTGTAAACTTTGCTCGGGAAACGGGATTTATCATTTCATCTCCCTTGGTGCAAAATATACTAT
>JABFPN010000190.1:0-61766 GCA_022817305.1 Leptoteleia sp. ZL-2020 | reverse complement strand
GGGGGGGGGGGGGGGGGGGGGGGGGGGGGGGGGGGGGGGGCGCTGTACGGCGATTGCGGGCGCGCGACTCGGCCCTCGCGATTACGAGGCGAGCATCGTCGAGGACGTCCTCGCGGGACAACACCAACGACCCCGGGTCGTGGGAGAAAGACGGAGAGAAAATATGCTCCGGTTGCGCGCGGCGGCAAGGGGAGAGTTCGGAAGGGGGGAGCGCGCGCACCACGTCCTACGCGTATTGGCGCGCGTGTACGTACGCGCGCACACACACCTATACCACTCGTGCGTACGTGTGCGTGGATGTCGATGCGTCGTCGGACACGATTAGAGCGAGACCGACGTAGAGATGGGGACTGACAAGGACGGGTGTACGCGGAATACACACGCACAGATACACCGTTTTTCTCTGGCCCGCTCGAGTCCGGGTGAATTTCGGTTCGCGGCCGGTCGCGGGGTCGAGGAACTGCCTTGTCGGGTCACCCGTGGAATCCTGCTCGTGAGGTTACGGTACGCGCCGAGCACCTCCACTTTTTCACGACACTTCGGGGGCGCACGCAGTTCGGACGCGAGCGAACGAGCGCCACGAACCACCGTTCGTCTGTTGCACGTACTTGGGGCCAGCGCACGCACGCATATGCGCCGCTTTGACGTGACGGCTGCGCAGAGGCCGCCACATTCCGATTCCACAGACTTTTAAAGCAGACAAATAATGTTACTAGACGACAGGCTTACCCCATGAGCACTTGTTTGCTTTTTTACTCCCCCCCCCCCATAAAGTGTCGCCAACGTTGCACCTAAAACATCAAAGGTTCCCCGCTGATCGTTGTTGTATGGTGACTTTACGCTTTCACGCCGGTTTACGCAGTGGATTGCCGCGCCACGGTAAACCAATAGCAATTGCGTTATCGATAATATCAAATACAAATTAAATCATATAAACAATTTCGTAAAAATTGATATGAAACGTATAGAAGTAGTAAAATGTGTAATTTCATAAAGATACATAATAAAAATTCACAAAAAAAGGCAATAACGCATAATACGAGATATCGAAAAAAAAGCTTTCTGTTACATTTCAGAAAATGTATGCAACGTTCCTCATTGCAAAGTTGTAGATACTTAGAATTAAAAATGTCTATTATCTTTTTGTAAAAATTTTTATTTATAATATTTTATTAAAATTCGTAAATAAATAAATTTAAGTTTATACAATATTATGAAACAAAGTTTTGTTCTGTTAACTTACAAGATTTTAACGTTTATAAAACATATTGTTTATTAATATATAACTTTGAAGTAAAATAGTTTAGCTCTGATTGTTATGAAATTTCTATAGATGACTTTATTAATCTGAAGACTCGGATCCACAGCAGCATGTGCTCCCTGAAATCAATAATTCTTAACTTATTCTCAAATAAATAAATACATGATATATGTCAATGATTAAAATGAACATTGTTACAACCGATTGTTATAACAGACTGTTAAACATAATTTAAACAGAAACATTACTCGTGAACAAAATCCTAGTTTATAAATAATTCCGATTGAATATATTGACGATTCAAGAACGATTTACATGAAATTTTATAAACCATATATAGCTTTTTGTTTGCATTTTACACAGTTTTTTATACTTGAATTTTATAACCTGAAACTTTATTTGTTTTCAAATAGAAGAATGTACAGTGAAAAGTACAATTTTTGTTTATTAGATAAATCGTTGTTTATGTAAAATTATTTTTTTAGGGTTCCCTATACAGTATAGTGAACATACCTACAAATAAAATACATGTTAAAAATTGTATACGAAAATTTATGCAAATGATTGTTTATTTTTACTGTATGCAATATGATGTGTTTATACATATATGTAATAAGTTTGTATATATTGTAATATATATAAATATATACAGTACTTTTTACTATATTTTTATGTGTAATATTTTTCATGTACGCTAATTTTATATAAATTAATTTAAATTAAATTAAATAATTTATTATCTGAATAAGTATTTCCATATTTTCTGATACGGGTGAAATAAACTCTAATTTATATAACTAAACAAAATAATCAGGGAAGGTAACAAAAAATTGAATTTGCTATTATTTTTATTTGTTTGCTTCCATTTTTCACAATCTTTATTACTAGATTTCATAGAACGCTAAAAAAAATCGCAAAGTACATTCGTATGACCTTATTTTAATATAAAATAAGTACACAATTTATGAAAAAGTTGTATGTAAAGTAACTGAAGTTTCAAAATAGCAAATACTAGACTTAATATAAATGATCAAGCAAGAACTTCGTTTCGTATTTTCAAATTATACATTTAAGTTAGATTTCAATAAAATTCCTTAGTATTATCTTTTCATAAAATGTACACATATGTAAATTAAGTTGCACAGACTTAACCATTTGGCGAACTTATGTATATAATATAAAATTTGTCTTAATATTCGGTAATTCTAATTCTGTTAAATACGCACTTTTTTCAAATTAATCAATAAATTATTTCTAATATATTTGAAGATTCTCTTTGTCTTAACTATTATAATGAACTAAATAACATGTAACAGAATGTAGACCATAGACAAACATCAAGAGAATATATTAAATTACCTAAAAGAGATTACTTTTTTACTTGCAATACTTGTACGTATAGATATATAATGGAAATTAAAATTTCCTTCATTATGAAATAAATCTTATTTAACTACCTTAATCTAGTCACAGCTTCTAACATTTTTCTTTCTCCTCGTACAATGCATTCAAAAACACTAAGAAATAATTTCAGATTTTTATAAAGTTTTTCTGATGATGTTTGTCACACATTACAAATAGTACTTTAATTAAAAAATTTAACCCTTTTACTCCTGATTTTACCAATAAATATCGAAAGTTGAAAGAAAAATAATTACAAGTTTTATTTTTTTACTATAATGTTCAGAAAATTATATTAAATTACCCAAAATACTATTGACACAATAAAGTCAGTTAATAAAAGTCTATTAAGTTAATTTTTTTATATAAATATTGCTTATCAGAAAATGTTACAAAATAGTTTAAAAGGACAATTATTTAGGGAAAAATAATGTTGGAGTATAAAGGGTTAATATTCTTATAATGTATAAATAGCATACGAAAGTAAATTGTTTCTCTTTAATTAAGTTAAGCGATACTTTTATAAGATTATAAATAATCCAGGTATATATTTTGTGTGTATATTGCAATTCATTTTCTGTACATATATATTTACATTCCATTTAACTTACAAATTATGTTCGGCATTGACTTAACTTTGGACAATAGAATGCTTTAAAATAATTCTTTATGCACATTTTACAGTTTTCTTCCTATGTCGATGATGAGATATGATTTGTGTTAAGTCTTATACAAAATTATGCAGTAGTAAATCACTGTGACGTTTACATTACACAAATTATTTAAACGTAATGTATGTAAATGCTACGGTTCATAAAGTGAGTAAGTTTTGTGTGCTTGAAAGATATTTTTTAATATAAACCATATCAAAACTCATATATCAAAATTATAAAAAATAAATGTTTCCGCTATTTTAAAGTCAAATATTGTTGAATAAGCATCAAGTTAATATTGTTAAAAAATAATTATAATAGTAAAAAATGTAAAACACAATTTTATATATGCTTATAAGATTATAAAAATATATGCTTATGAAATGAAAAAGATGCTTATTATTTTATTGTACATAAATTATATCAATTTAATTCTTATTTTATTAATTTTTCACTAGTAAAGTTCAAATATGAACGTTTTCAGTACTTTTACATCATGTTGCAAATGTTAGATTAAGTATTACAAAAATTGCGGTCTAGCACAGTCTTTAGTAGATCGCGAAATATCTAAAAGCAAGACCATTTATTTTAAGTTTAACCATCGTCAAAATGATGTCTCAATATAAAGATACTTAAAATGAATGACCTGTCCAACTGCATGTTTAATATTCAACAATAAAATTAATAATAAAAAATATTTAGTGGCAATGAATATTAATATTTCTTTTCTTTTAAAATGCTAGGCTTTGCAATTAAATTTTTTCACACGCAAGTATAGTTTCTAGCTGTAATTGGCTTCAGCCTATTTCTCATGCAAGCATAATTAAAATTAATTTAATCCGTACCAAAATATTTCTGTCCAAAATGATTTGGTGCTATATGATGAATCTCTGAAGTTAAAATTTTCATCTGAAATTAAAAAATCGAATAGTTATTTCATAATTATAACATTTGAAATTTAATAATGTTTATTAAAAATTAATTACCATTGGAAAAGCTGTAACTAAAGTCTTAGCAGCAAATGGCGTACAAAACAGATTGGACAATATAATATTTTCTTCTAAAACATTGTGCTCTTTTAAAACAGCAATCGCTTTTATTACAGTATTACCAGTACCTGCAAATTAATAACTATTAATAGACGAATAAAATTACTTTTAAAATAATATAAAATTTTGATAAATATTTGTTTAACAATAAGTAAAAAAAAAAGATTACTTTATGATGTACAAATTAAGATAATTAAATAAATACATACTCATAATAGGATACATTAGTAAAACTTTTCTCTCTGATATATCGTCTGGAAATTTAGCATAAACTACTCGTGCTTCGTGGGTATCCATATCACTTTCAACTAGAATTTTTCCAATTCTTATGCTACGACAACAATCTCTTAACCCCTATAAAACAGTATCAAATATTACATATAATTCATATAAATAAGAAAAGATAACATCAAATATATAAATTTTGAATTAATATATAAATATTTTTTATCATATATAATATTGTTTTATGTAAGGAAATAACTATGTAAAATTTTATGTAATGTGTCATTTAAATTCAAATAAAAAATATATATACATAATAAATTTAATAAAATATATACATAAATATATAAACAAAGATTAATAAAGGTGACTTTTAATGGTGTTAAAGACAAAGCCTTTTCAAAGTATAAAATGTAAACAACTTTGTTTTTATTTCATATTTGCATTCATTTTTACATCCCTTGGATGTAAATATATAATATTAATGTTTTTATTTCATTAATTTGACCTTCCACATGATAACAAACATAGAATGTTCAATTTGAAAAACGTTTCATTTTTCAGATCTATTAAGTGTTAATACATTATAATTGTCTTAAGCTTCAGACATAGTTTTTCCTAGTGTATAATTTTATTGAAACTAATTAAAACTCGATAATATATATCTTAAAATCTGATAAGATTGTAGTATTCATTATTAACAATTAAATTATGTATAAAATAAAAATACCAAAAAATGATTTGGCTAATCTCTAAATTAAATTCATTAATTAGAATTTAAGTGACTTTAATAACATTTATATATCTATTTTTAATTATATACCAGCACATTAATTAATTAATAAATTAAAATAATTTCTCCAATATATAACAAATGTATAAAATTTTTGGTAGAATATAATTACTTGTTCCATAGCTTCTCCACTTCTTACTATAGAAACCCCACAATTTCCTTTTTGATATCTCAATCCCTTGTATTGTGCACTTGTTGGTGTTGTTATTATACATTTTGTAAATGGTAGCTGATTTAGACTTTCTTCAATTACTAATCTAATCTGTAAACACAATTATATATTTTAGTTTGGTACAAGTGTCTACAAATATTTAAGCAAATTGTAAAATTACTTCGCTAATCGACAAATCTAATTCTTGTATACGCAGAAAAATAAAACAGTAAATATTCCCATAAAAAATTGGATTCGAACCCCAGAAGGAAAAAGTACCTTATTTTAGCATTTATTTCATATTTTATCACAAGTATGTTCATAAATTTATGGTAAAATTAATTTATTTATGGTAAAATTAACTTTATTTTTCTGCGTGTAGTGTTCATTAAAAATACCAAAAATAATTAATTAGTAAAATTTTAGATATTAATATCAAAATATATAAACATGCAATATATATATATATATATGAAAAATCATAAAAAACTTACCAATCTATCAGCATAAAATTTGAAGTCACTCCTCGTAGTTGCTCTAAAAAATGAAAAGTATTTTTTATTTCTATTGTTATATAACAATTTATTAAACAATTACATACAAAACATTGCTAATTTTACTTCGGATTACTGATAAATTCTGTTGTTGAAGAAGCAATGAAATATAGAAAAGCTATTCAAAACACGCACACGTCTTTTACTTTATAACAATTTATTGTGTGCAACAGAATGACAATTGTTATAAATTAATAAACTGTTAAGTAATGTTGAATACCTTACGACATAACCTCAAATAATAAACGTGACTTACTTATCGCGTAATATTGTCTGCAATTCTCTCACTTGGTCATTTCTGGGAAGAACTTTCAAATTCGGGCCATATTCATCATTTGTATCACCATTATTTTCTGTCAGTTTGAGTACCGCGGATACTGTGTCTGTGCTACCCATGTTTGTATAAACGTGTAGTCACTACTACAATATAGCGGAATTTGAATGTGTTCCTTCTAATGTATGAAACAAAATAAAGCAAAAGAAAGCGAGATAAACCTAACTTCTGACTCAAGAGACAATATTACTCCTATTATCAGTAGAGGGGGTAACCTCGCTCGAGTCCTCCTAAAATCGAGTTCATTCCCCAATTTACTAAATCCTAAGTGGGGAGCATTATTACTATTAGTTACTTTTAAGATTTACTTAATAATTATTTGATTATCCTTAAAAAAATAAATTGAATCCATTAAAATGCTTTGCTAAAATTAATCCATTAAATACTTTGCTAAAATTAAAATAAAAAGACATTAACTCCATGACATCAATATGTATTAAAAGTGCTTTATTGAAACTTTATTATAACAGTTTTTAATAAATAACATGAAACAAATTGTATTCTTTTTTCTGTTAAGTAGTTTATAAGCAAGGCATTACGGTATTGAAATAAAAATATTATAATACAATTTCTTTACAAATTTATAAATAAATTACTATAATCGTAGAGAGGTATAAATAAAATAATCATAAATATAAACTTTTGAAACATTGTAATTTTATATCAATGTGATGACAAAAGCATTAACTACTATATTAGGGTGTTCTTTGCTTTTATTAAAAATATATAGAAATAACCGATGTAATTTCAAACCATTTCCTCAATCTGGAAGTTTATTTAACATTAAAATAACTGAATGTTTGCCATTAGTTTTAAGCACATTTATGGAACACGTTATCGAGATGGTAAAAAAACGCGTTCCGTAAATTCGCTTAAAACTGATTTAAAAATTCCAGTTTTTTAATTGATTTAAATTCAAACAATGCAAGGCAGAACTTACAAAACTGTAACGTTAATAAGTGCTCTGTTTCGCATTCTTTGCGAGTACATCTGTATTAAATATCACTTTTTGCAGATGCATACGTTCTTTCACTGCTTTCGCAGGTTGCTCTTCAAATCCAAAATGTAATATTGTATACTATAATAATCTAATAACTGCATTTTATTTTGGGAATGGCTAATTAAAAACGACAATGCATGAAATATACTTCAACTTGTGTGATAGAATTTATTTCCTCCTTATTTTATAATTGCAATGTTGAATAATGCTTTATAATAATATATTAACAGCGCATTTCTTTTTCATATAGTAAACCATAAATATATTAAGATGCAGGAGTTTTCGGGAGGGATTGATCTAAAAACGACTCGATAAAATCACCTCGAAAACTACAATTTTGATTCTAAAGCATAATCTTGTAAATAATTGTATATAAATATGAATACTTTTCATATCTTACGGCTGCGTTTAAATGACTGAACGATCAATCTTAAGATTCAAAAATTAAAACTCTTAAGTGTCGATCGATCCGTCGAAAAATTAATCAACAATATGTCTCTATTTTATCTATACGAAAATATTTATAACATTATTCCAAACGGACATTTTATGCTCTATGGCAATAACATAACGAGTCGATGTAAAATATATAATTATATACGCTTTACATAGTATGGACACAGTTACATGTCTTCTGAGCAAAAAATATGTTTACTATAAAGGACGTTAATGGAAGTAGGAAGATATGATAAAATACATATGTCAATGTTAAATTAAGCTTTGTAAATTTGACTGCTTTGTATATTGTTTGGTAATATAGAAACTCATGTGCTTTATTGCTACATTTGGGCACGTTAAAATAATATATTATGACTTTATTTAATCCTTTTTACGAATTGATTTAAGCGATTAAAAAATCAACCATTATTATCTTTGCTTAATTACTTTATAACCATCTATTACTTTGTTAATCAAGTTAATTCTTTATTTAAAAATATAATTAATTTGTTTAATAACATAACATAATATAAAAAAGAAGACTGACATTTTAAATATAATTTTATTAATTTAATATGAAGGATTAAATACAGACATGGAGGCCAATTTAAGTTTGAATTTGTTGCATGAATTCTTGTTTATAATGGAATGCAACATTCAAGCTGGCTGAGAATTAGAAGCCCGAGTAAATGAAATAAAACGATCTTTTAACATGTATTGCATTATCTATAAACTGGTTTTTGCTTTCTCAGAAGTTGGTTTCGTGTTACACGTATGATTGTTTTTAACGCCGCACTTGTTTCAGTCTTTCTATGTATGCCTATAAAACTGAAACAATATTCGGATTACACGGTTCAAATAATTTTTTTCTTTCTACAAATAAATGAAAAATTAATCATAATGGTAATATATAAATAAAAAACATGTAAACCGTGCAATAGCGAACGAAATGCTTCCGAATCACTTTTATAATTTTTGCATTAATATGAGCAACTTATAAAATTTATTAAAATCTATTACTGTGCGATAACCATGATTAAGGCCTGAATTGCATTGTTGTAGTCAACATAATTGATATCTCGACAAAAAATTTAATCTAATTATTTAGAATAAACAATTGTCATAATATTTTTAATATGTATTATATTCCATAACAATTTCTATTGCATTTATTTATTTGATTATATATGAATAAGCCATTTATAGTGTTAATATCAAATATTTAATGAAGTTCATGTGAATTGCTGATATAATAAATGTATATATGGAATTGAATAATATAATTTCAAAATTTTGTGATTATTATTGATTGAATATAAATGAAAATTATTCACATTAAAATTTAAATTGATCATTTATATATCTAATATAGAATAAATAAAAACTATATACAAAATTAGTAAGCTATAAAAAAATCTAACAAAGATTTGGAAATATTGCCAAACTTATGCCTAATTAATTTTTTACAAGGGAATATAAATCATTACGTACTACAAAAATCGTTAAAAAATACTCTAAATATTTGACATTGATACTTATAAACTGATTTTTACTGTAAAGTTTGAAATAAATAAATATATTATACATTTTGTCGAGATTATGAATGAGTCAAAAAGAAATTTTAATTAGTCAGTGGGGATTACTAAATTAGGAGAAAGTGCTCACTGTTTGTATTTTTAAATTATAAAGCAAAATTACTTAACAACTATACACTGCTGATATAATAATTTCAATTAAATTTTTAATTTCATAATTGAGGTATAATTATTACTCATTTAATTTCTAAAAAGTGCAGTGTTATAAATTCACAGAATTGATTTTTTTCTGCGAAGAATAAAATTTTGAATTTATGAAACAATTTTCTTATGAATAGAAAAGATAGACATTCAAGTTCAACAACGACTGTCCCAATAGCACCATTGCATTAAAAAAATACAAACAAACGAACAAAAAATGTAAGAGTAATCATTTTTGTAAATCTACTGTTGAGAAAATATTTAATTTTTTGGCTCTCTTTTATGTATAACATCAGTCTTATTGTCATTTATTGTAGCTACTGTAATGTAACCAATAAGAACAACATTAATTAATCATTTAAACGGTGTGCATCTTCTCCAAAATATTTGCAGTATACAAGATTGTATTGCGTTGAACACGTACAAAAACGTTTGGCTTGCATGTGTGATTGTGAACATGCGTATTTATATAAAATCTATAAATTAAACGTCTGCTCGCTGTCGTGCGATCTGTTGAGAGTGAATATGTATGCATGTGTGTATGCCCTCGTGACACAGGTGTAAATAATACAAATAATATTATAGTCGTAAGAATAGGCCTAGCAGTTGCGCGCAGTTTGGCCATTAAAGTCCTAGAAGATGCTTAAAAGCTTTATCACGAAAGAGAAGAGCGCTTATCCATGGAAAACAAATGAAGGACGGCGTAACAAGACGCTTAGATTGAGACGCTGTCTCCCCACCAACGAAAACCTTTTACTTTTTTTTACTCGTTTGCTTTCTTTCTCTCTGCTTTACTTTCTTCCTTTTCTCCACTTTTTTTGGGTTATAAATAAGACTTATTTACTCCTCCTTTTCTTGATCGTCGGACTTGTCTTCGTTTTTATCATCTATTAGATCATTATCATTCGAATTTTTGACTTCTCTGTCATCCCGATTTTCTGATAGGTTTTCTTCCTCAAGATCATCTTTAGAGCTGTAAAATTTAATACGTTTTACATTTGAATTTTAAATAAATATAAAATAGTTCTCAATGATTTGAGTTATTACATTTTAAAGAGTCTCTCCTATTAATAAACTTTCCTAATTAATATAAAAAATTTTAATTAAAAGTTATACAAAATTGTTGCATTATTTAAAATATAATTAAAACTTTTTAATATAATTCAATGTCTTCGTTAATAAATAAATGACTAGGATGAAATTTCTCTTAATGTGTTTCGTCAGAACAAAGCAATGAATTCAATTGACCTTTTATGGCTTTACAGACTTTCTTTTTAATTGCGTGCAATTATTTATGAAACCGCAATAATAATGGCACGACTCTCAATGACCTAAAAGTTTTGTAATTCATAAATAGTTAGTACGAGTAATTTTTATTTTGTTATCTCTGCTTTTAAATTTTACACATAAAATTTATCATATGATGAATGTAGACTTTCTAATGATAAACCTTTATCTGCATTCATTCAGTTTTATAGAACTGAATCATATTTATTATTATTTGTTGGCCTTAAATATCTAGAGAAATTAAGAATTACATCTTATATCAAAAGTTAAACACTTAAATAATAATCACTAATTTACAGATTATAATAAATAAATCTTCATTTGTAAGTCAAATGAATAGAAATTTGATTCAGAAATGATTTATATTAGTGCAATCCTACTCTAAATAATTTGACAGTGTTCCATCTTTTCCTTTTTATTATGTACGTTAAACGAAGATTATATACTTCATCCCAAGCTATTCAGAACTTCACGTTTGAAAAAAGGTGTCAATATTTTCTATGTATTTTACATAAAAGTTTTGACAATTTCGTACTTTCTCTAAAGTTTGAATATAAATAATGTTACTGTACATTATATTACTTTATGGTATAAATTTTTAAGTTTGTCTTTCAATTTCTAAATATCTATTACAAGATTTTCAAAGACATTGCATATACATGATTATTAAAATTAATAAAAAATGTATTTCTAATTCAATTAAAAGGTATTTCTGCATTATTTTTGACAAGTTTGATCATTAAACTTCACATAAATGAAATAAATAATTCTTTAAAGAAAATTATAGAATATTTTGTGTGGACTTGAAAGAGTTCTGGGAAAGATATACATCCCTCTTACGTTGTTTAAAAATTATAATATTTTTATTAAAAAAATGTATTATTCAATTAAAATAATTTATAATTTTTTAAATTTAATTTAAATCAAATGATACTAATAAATGGTTAAGATTTAAAATAAGATTTTAAATTAAGATTTAAATTCTAATTTATTTAAAAAGAAACTTTTTAAATAAATTTGTCAAATAAAATAAAATTTCTACCTGTCCAATATATCTGGTGTTGGCATTTCTTTATCTGTGGAAGGCTGTAAATAATAATAAAAATAATTAATAAGTTGTTTTTAAGAATTAATAAGAAAACAAATTCTTTTCACATTGATTTGAATAATACCTCTCGACTAGATGTATTTCCATTTTGTTGAGCAGTTTTACTCTGTGATTTATTATCTACTGTAGCTTCCGCTGAACTAATAACAGGAGTGAATTTAAGGAAATCGTCCAGTTCATCATTTTCATTGGCCATATCAAAATCTTCATAATCCTATATTGCATATTTATTTAGATTCCGAATTTTGTAGTAATATTAAATAAATTATAATATAAACAAAACTATCAATATAATTCTTACCCCACAATATTCCTCCTCATTGAATATTTGAGGAGGTAATGGATATTTACTATCCCTCGTTTTACTATTAGTTTGCATAAACTCTTTTTCAGCTTCTTTTCCTGACTCTGTTATATCTATCACTTCGTATTGCACATTTTTACTGTCTAAAATCATCAGCACTCTTGTTTGCCGCTTTTTTATCTAGAAAGATTTTTGTACATAATTAATGGTGTTTTACAAATCAAATAACATTACAAACATGTTTTATATAAATTGCATACATGGAATTTAAAATTAAAGAACTAATAATATTTGATGTGGAAAGTAATATATAAATCATCATTTTAATGAATGGCATTATAATTGAAAATCATTGTTTTAACGTTGTTAGTTTCTAATCATTTCTTTCATCAACGCATCAACTCGAATAAATACAAATATTATTGTAACTACAATCACAAAAACATTAGAAATAACGCGTGGCTTCATTGTTCTTTATTCTTTATTTGTCAAAAGTACATTATGAGAATTTCAAATCATATATCAAACATCGTTAAAGCTTTTGTGTTTGCAACGACTATGCATCACTGGCTGTATTTTCAATCTAATTATACAGAGGGAATGCACTGACAATTTTAATATGTATATAAGCACGCAAATGTTGATGCTATTATAAGAATATTTCTACATGAATGTAAGTATGATAAATGACTGAAATTACAATAATTGAATAAATCACAGTTTAAATGATTCTCTTGTACCTACAAATAAAAGAATTTTTTTAAAACATCTTTCTACAAATTTAAAGTAGACATAAGAATTTAATTGTTCTTTAAATGGTGTTATGACAATTTCAATAATAACAATCAATGAATCATCTTAGAAAAACACAATCTATTGATAAGGAATTAAAAATGTTTACAAGAATATTTGATGAAAAACATGTTATTGTGTGTCATTGTACAGACAATGTTATTAGTCCATAAAATAATTACATTCAAAATATTTAATATAATTTCTTAAAAGTTTAATTCAGAAAATAAATATAACTTATAATGTTGACAATTACGCGAATTAATATATTTAAGAGGATGTGACAAAAGGATATTTTAAGTATCTGCTCATGAAAAACAAACATTTACATAATACAAATCAGTTTCCATTTAAATGCCTATTTTAATGCAACGCGGAACAGTATCAAAACAGTGAGTGCAATCCTGATCAACTGCCAAGACGAAATCCTCAGTCGCGCGCTTTATTAAACCTTAAAAAATGTCCCGTCCACGACACGAGCCGAACGTCGAACGTGAGATTTTTTGACACTTGCATCGACCACTCGAATCCACAAATATAAACCGACAGGAACCCCCTACGCTACCTATAATTAAAGCAGAGCTAACTTTGTTGAAGGTGCATCGACTCGTCAATTTCAAGTCATAAACAAAATCACATGAAAATCACATCAATTGTTAATAAGCGTTCGAATAAAAATTCACGAGTAAGTCGTTGATTGAAGAAACGAAAAATTCTGTAAAAAAATGTAAAATAAAGTGCGACGAAAGAAAGATAGGCTTGGTCGTAAAATTGAGAAGGTCGCATGTTTGTAATTTGATACATTTGGTTTCGCAGTTCGAGTTCGCAAGATGTCAATAAGATCAACAGAACCGGTCTAACGAAACGCTACGAGACTTGGCTCGATCGACAGGAAGAAAAAGCGTTATCACTTACTTCCTTGTTGCCGCTAATTCCTGATATGTATATTTTGAGGACCATTTTGGCCAAATGTTTTAGCTCGTCGTATAACAACCGACCGGTTTCGCACTTGCGCCGCTAATTAAACGCTGACTAAGTTACAGAGAAAAACGTGACGAGAGAACTGACACGGGATCACTAACACCGACTTAACTGGACTTTAATGATAAAAACACCTATAACTGTATAGCGTCATCCGGACGGGACAGGAGCCAGCTATAAAGTTTTCAAACAAGGCTTTGGTACTTGTGTTTAAAGGTTATTTATTGGGTGGCGCGCGTGAACGGCGCGATATTTGATTTTCGATTACTCGGTTCTTATTCTGGTTGTATTGGTATTCAAAGTTGTGTGTTCGGTAATTAGGCACAGTCCTTTTTCGGTTAATGTTATTTTCCAGTTGTTTTTAACAAACTTTTTTAATATCGGAAATTGTAGTAAACTATAAGATTTGTTTGATTTATGAGCTGCGCATAGTTGTTGTTGTCGTCAACGAGCGTTTGACCAATACGATTTAAAGTTTGCGAGCGTTCAGTAACCAATCAAGTAAGATTTTTTCTTGTTTTGAGTATTACTGTGGCCATATTGATACAGGTCGATTGTTTATTTACTTTTCTACGTGAGAAAAGGCTTGTTTACATATTTTACTAAGTAATAAATATAATATTATAAGGTTTTAATACTTATTTGTGTAGTTATGTGACAATAGAATGTTTATATGATTATCGACTGCAGTAAAACCATTTTCTGCGGTAAGTTGCTAGATGGAAGCACAAACAAGTTTTTGAAGGTAATGCGCATTTTAATATTTAATTATTTATTTTTACTTAATTTATTTAATTTCTTTATTGGATTATTTTTATAAATAAAATTGATGCATTTGTAAATGATATATTTTCGGCCAGTGAGTAATATATTTGAAAGAAAAAATTATTTTACACATTTTTGTACGCACAATTTTTGACTAGTTCTATGCCTTTTAAAATTATAAATATTTTATTATATTCTTTGACATTGTTTGACAGAAGTAAACTAACAATTATTTTATAATATTTAAAGACAAACAAAACAACATTAAAAAATATAGGAAGTTAAAGAAACATTTGTAATGTGACTTATTTTTTTTTTTTAATTTTTATAAATTCACTTTACTATTTTACTTTTATTAAAGTTCACTAAAGTTATCTAAACAGCATTTTAGCATTTTCATGTTGAATGGTGAATGTTTTGATAAAATAAAGATCTTATAAACTTTTATTCGTGGTTTTGCTACTTACTAATTGGAAAAAAGTAAATATTTTCATGTGTATATTTTTTTATTATTTGATTCATTTTTACATTTATCAATTTAAAGGTATATATATACATTATATAACATATAATATATAAGGCATATGTTGAATTTAATAAATATTATCTAACAGTTTTTATGTGAACCATAACATTTATAAAATTAAAGTAACGGCAAACTACACTGAAAAAAATTTGTGTTCTATTTTATGTCTTAAAGTTACATTAAATGTGAAAGAATTCATCACAACCACAATACATAAAAATTGAAAATAATTCTAAAATACTTAAGTTTTAGAATTTAACTGAAAAATCATATTTTAATTAAAAACTTACCTAAAATTAGGTAGAATTATATGAAGCTGTTGCTCTATACAAAAAGATGAAATAATAAAATTATTAATTGAATAATTTTTTAATTTGAAATAGACTCTGTCATAAAAATATACACTTTATGTTCAAAACTTATTTCATATATCTCTATAGCTAAAATTGTTGATGCTGCGTTTGTTATTTCTTGAAATAATGATAAACTGTAACAAAAAATATTTGATAAAGAAATTGAATGGAATTAATAATATCATAATGAGTATTGATGGTACAAGTATTACTAATGAATACGTAATTTTAAAGTTATTTACATTAAGAAAAAAAATGGATTAAATCTTCACTACTATTTAAGGAAACTGAAATTATATGTAAATTTCAAATTAATTTATTAAACAATTTAAAATGTATGAAATTTACTAAATTCTTATATATTTTATTGAAAATTTGTTTGTACTTTACATATAATATCATTTACCTTAACTATGTGTGAAAATTTGGCATAACTTTTTTCCCCATATGTGCAATGTTCTATATTTATAAATATATTACCTGTATTTTGGTAAATTTTAATCGACATTGTACTATAAATGTATTAATTAGAATTTTAACTAAAAATGCAATTTAATACTTCTGATATTGCACTCGGAAAAAAGTATCGCAAATGTAACAATAAATTATAGTATGTTCAGGATATATTTTTCATATTAATCTAAATCTAATATTTTCTAAAAACATTTAAAATATTAACAATATATCTTGAAGTTGCTACAACTTGTCACCATACGTGTGGTACATTTTTCTTAGTGAACATATTCATTTTTAATTATCTTAAATAACCGATTTTAAGGTTTGTTTGCTGTAAACTATAATAATTTTTCAAAAGAAATTTTTTTCCTACTGAATTTTGACAAATTATAATTCGATTTTTAGTTTATAAAAACAGTTGGACTTTCTATTTTTGATTATCTATTTTCGTTTCTATTTCCTTGATTTAAAGTTTGTTTATCCAACAAAATTTTTTATCTTTAAATTTATGATCCTTTTACATTAAAATATTTCCAAAAACAGTTTACAGTAAACACCGAGACAGATGGATCTATCCATTAGAATGAGATTTCATTGTGTCTAGAATAAACCTTTACTGAACATAATTTCTGTCTCACTGGTATATAAATCTTTGTTAAAATTATGCGTAAAATTCGATGATGCTTCCATTGTTTTATTTCTTTTGCTATTATCGCCCATCAGTATTTTTAGTATTTTAGAACGCTGGATGGTCGAATTCCGATCTATCGTATTAATAAACATTCCTCCTTCGATTTCAGTAGAATTGATAGTTGCAAAGTTTATGTCAGGTCCTGTAATTTAAATAAATAAATTGAAGCTGTGCCATATTTTTAGATTAACGTTTAAAAGTATGATTAAAAATATAGAAACAGTTGCTTTTTAATGAGGAACTACAATTGTTGGCGTTATAAAACATTAAAATCGAAATATTATGTTTCTTATTAAATAAGCAAGAAAATTTTCTTCAATTTTTTGTTGAGAAGTATAATCAATAATAAAGAATTATTACTAAAAAATATATTATTAAAAAGTATTACTGTTTTTTTTTAAATATTTCTATTTAAAACTAAAAACAATAATATTTATTCAAAAACTAATATACAATTGAAACAAAGTTAAAAACAGTAACATGTGCTCTGACATATTTTATTCAGTACAGTTCTGATATTTTCTTTACAAAAGCTAAACATATTATTTTGTAAAAAAGAAACATTTAACATGACAGTAATTTTGTACAATTATCAATTTTAATTAAATTATTTATAAAATTACTTTGTTTACAATATAATGAAAAGATTATAAAAATGTAAATAAATAATTATTATTAATTAATATTGATATCAACTTATTGGTCCATTATAAATTTTAAATTAACATTTTAAGATCTATTATATGACCTTCAAATTATTACAAATAATAATAATGTATCACAGAAATGAACCTGTCAATTATTTAACATCGAATAATGATAATTGATAACAAAAAAAAAAAAGAAATTTAAACTCTTTCACTGAATCAAACAATTTTACCATAATGCAATTTAAAACAAAGAAAATTACTCATAATTACCGTTAAATTCCAATGGCATCTTGTTAACCGGCGGGGTGTCATTGGCGCACAATGCCGTAATCAACGGATTACTCTTTTGATTCTTCGGCTGCAATTTTATATTATCCTTCGGGTCCCAAATGAATGTGTAGTACAACGAAAGAATAATCGCAGCGAGACTGACGGAAATGATATAAGCGATCACGGTCAACACGCGAAAGACTTTTTTCTTTTCCTTAGGCTCGTACAATTTATCCTTGCTGCGATCCACGGCGAATCGCACTTCGTTGGCTAGCGCCTTGCTTTCGCGGCGGTGCGCTAAGGTGCGGCTGATGCTAGCCATTACATTTTGTGCGCTCATTTTGCGGCGTATCTGCATCTTTCACGGGATGAAACGGCCAGTCGATTCGTTCACCGCTTATTTTAACCTTTTATGAATCATGCCCGCTTTAATACTCGGCCGATCCGGCTTTACCGAGAATTCAAATACGATTATTTTTATCGCTTTTAATTTGCCAACGCGGACCCCTTGTGCGTGATTTTGTAGGGTCGAGTGAAGTAAAAATTCACGGATTTGAGTCGGGCACCGTCGGGCGTTGACATTTCGTGATAACTGGCCGTTGAAATCTACGTCGTGTTTTCATGGAAAGCTGCCCGCGGAGGGCGTACGCGTATAGATCTGCGTTGGGGCAAAGTGTGGGTGGTGGGTTAAGGTAGCATCCTGTTTGACTGAGAGACGGTTAGATCCGACTACCCTGGTTTATTTTTAGAATCGGATTTTGATGCGTCGACGGATTTCGGGACTAAACGCTTATTGATTGACCGACTTATTTTTTGACAATTATTCTAACGCGACTTAGGAAACGTTATGATACAATGTATACTGTCGATACAAATTTTCATTTTACATTTTGTACTATTTACATACATTGTGTGAAATTATTTCAAAGTTATTGAAAGTCCGAGCAAATTTGGGAACTTTTCAAACTTTTTTTGGTTCGGTATTACGTACAATGATACGAAATCACTTATTTACAAAAATATTCTACAGATATTGTATTTAATTATAATATGTATAGCAGATAATCGAAGTAAATTTATTTTTATTGTAATATTTATATGATTTATAATTATTTAACGGTTTCACGATTGAAGTTCTTTATTAAATCTTTTACATAACATCTGAAACAGTTTGCGAAGTATGATGCTTAAAAGTAATATTTATAACGAATTTTTGGGTTATCATTGAAAGGTATTTTTAAATAGTATCACGAAGTGCCAACGTATGTACAAATGGTTTTCTAAAAATGAAATCAGCAGTTGTAAATTCTCACGTCGTCGTTTCAATTATTTCACCGCCTCGGGGATATATTATTTTAAGATTAAAGAAATGTAATAAAAAATTGTTCGCACAATTAAGGTTGAATTTTCAAATACTTTGTGTATCCTTAATATTATTTTGTTCCAATGAGTCTAAATGCTTGTCAATTGTTAAAGCAGCATAATAAAAGCAGCACTGA
This sequence comes from Leptoteleia sp. ZL-2020, assembly GCA_022817305.1. Classification (NCBI taxonomy): domain Eukaryota; kingdom Metazoa; phylum Arthropoda; class Insecta; order Hymenoptera; family Scelionidae; genus Leptoteleia; species Leptoteleia sp. ZL-2020. Next base: position 42,489 of record JABFPN010000190.1, on the reverse strand, counting down.
TGTACAAGTAAATTTTTATTAATAAACCGATGCATTCATGATATTAGGAAAATATATTATATTTGCAATGTACAGTAAGAAATAACACCTCCACATCATTTAAATATTTATAAATATCGTAATCCGCAATTCGCAACACGTGTCGACGAAAATCCATTACGATCGCATGGATTTGGCCACAGAAAGTATGTCATTCGGTCCGTAGAAATATTCGACAATATCATCAAGGACAGCTGAATCGTAAAATTAAAAATATCTCGTTTATTCCTCGTCTTCTTCCTCTTGAACTTGCGGAACGTCCGTCTCTTCTTCGTTGACTGCGCTCACTTCTTCTACCGCGGGGGCTTCGTCCAAGTTCGCCGGCAATTCTTCCTCGGTCTCGGCATTTTCCGTTTCTTGAACAACCTGATCCTCGTCTTGGTCGACAATTTGTTCATTGTGACCGAAACTTTCGCCCCCTTCGGTAACTTCGGGAGGTTGTTCAACATTCTGCTCGCCACTTTGTTCCGTCGTTTCTTCCACGCTACGCTCGGCGGTTGAATTGTCAACTACGTCTTGCTCTTCTTCGTGGGCTTGCGCGTCGAACTGCAAGGAAAAGTACTTGTCAACATACTTTCTCTATTACATGTTTGTATTATATGTTAAATTATTTTTGTATTATATGTTAAATTTGCAATTTCGTATTTCTAATTGTTACAATTTTATAATACTTTTTCGTAAAGTACTTTTTATAGTACACTGAAAAAAACATACATTTGCTTTTCTTTGGACCGGAAACTTCCACACATTTGCTTTTCCGGCGCAGAAAGTCACTGCGCAACTGCAACACGTGATTTCGTTATTTTAAATCTTATTCAAATTTGGCGGGTTTTGTGCTTTTCACTGATTGGCCAGACTGCAGCAAATGTACGGAAGAAGAAGAAGCAAATGTGTGAAAGAGAAAATAAGTGAAAAGTAAATTTGTTGAAGTCGAGTGTATTAAGAATTACTGTGCCAGTAAAAACCTTACAGCGAAGCCTTGTACTTGAAAATACGGTAATTTTTCCTATATTGTACAAACTGCTTCGCTTTAAGGTTCCAGAATATGAATTTTTAATGTTTTTTTTTTATTATATATATTATATATAATAAAAATTTTTATATATATTATATATAATAAAAATTTTTATATATATTATATATAATAAAAATTTTTATATATATTATAAGTTTTATTATATATATTATAAGTTAATAGTTTTGAAACATTTTCAAATTTGACAAACCAAATATTTTTTATTCTGAAAACGTTTGATTTTTTGGTACCATTACTTTACGACTCAATATTCACCTCCACAACATGGTCTGGTTCTTCTTCCTTTTCACGATCCGTAAGTACTCGAACAGGCTCTTCCTCTACTTGCGCTTGTTGTTCCTCAACTTCCGGTTCTGGAGCCTCCTCGCTCATGACATCGTTAATAACTTTATCTTCTTCTTCCAATCGTCTGAGGTTTTCTTTATTTTTCTCTTGAACAACGCGCTCTTCTTCGTCAGCGATCGTATCGGCTATGGCTTCAGCGTATATTCTACGCAAGTTAATTAAACGCCTGTATCAAGGAAGCATAAGAAATTATAGAGATTCGCTCGGAGAAAAATGTTAATGCCACATTTAAACGTGCAAGGACCAGGTGACGTTTACTTGCATGACACTCTTCGGAACGAATCTCCAATGGTTCTATGGGAGGGTTTTTCTTTCAGTAGGATTGTTCCTACTTTCAGTAGGATTGTTAATGTTCACCTTGGATAATGCTAACAACTTGATTAATCATATTGATTTAAGTTTCCTTAATTACATATAATTCAATGACAAATCATTTGAGACACAAAACAATTATTAGAGTTCGACAGTTGAAATTGATTGTATGACATTAAGGTGAAATATCAATGGATGGCCAACTGAGAATTTATATAATCTCATTAATAATATCTGCAATTATATTATAAAATACAAATTAGTATAAGAAAAATTCTGTCAAATATAAGAAGTGTAAGAAAAAAAAATATATATATAAGAAAAAGTCTGTCAAAAGTTAAACATATTTAAACATTTTTAAATTATTTTTCGTGTATTGTAACTTTAACTCACAGAACTATTTTCTGGAACTCCTTTCAAAAGGTAGCTTTTTAAGAAAAGTTGCAATACATGAAAATAAATTCAAAATATTTTAAACATCTTCAACTCTTGAATAGCGTTGCGTTTTTCTTAAATTAATTTGTATTTGAGAATATAATTGTAGATTATATTTTCAATATTATTAAAGAGGATACATCAATTCTAAGTTAGGCCATTCATAGACAGATCCCCTTAAGTTAAATGCTATTTAATTTTTTATGGGAATGAATTTAATGTAAGATTAATAACTAGAGTTTTAACGGTTCAGGTTCTAATTAAAAGTTTTAATAACATTCTTAATTACTGCAAATAATGTTTGCTTAATTTTTACAAATCGTTTGTAACGGTATTAATACCTCTCTTCGGCATTTATCCTCTCTTGCTCTGCGCGCTCGGCTTCTGCCTTGGCTTCCTCAACTTTCCTTATTTCTTCCAATCTTTCTTGTTCTATAATTTCAGCGCGACGTCTTTCCTCGGCAGCTTTCTCCATAACTAATCTTGCTTCCTCCGCCTCCTTTTCTAACCGGAGACGCTCCTCTTCGGCTGCTTTAAGCCTTTCTTCTTCTAGCCTGATCAATAAAGTCCGTCTTTGGGTGCACAAATTTCAAAAAAGAATACGTTATTGCGCCACCCTTTCGTAAAATAAATATTTTCAACAAAAACCGTGCAGTCGTTCTGTTACCTAATTTGGAAATCTGGTTTATTTAGTTGGTCATTTACAGTCAACCACGGCAATTTGTTTTATTTACTCCGTAACTGTAACAATTAGTTTTTAAATAAAAACTTGGAATGTTCTGGTTTTCATTATTTTCACCAGTAATTAACACTTCGGGGACGGTTTTTGAAAATGTTTATTTTGGGAATTAGGGCGAGGAGTGAAGAAATTTCTATATTAAGACTCGGTATTAGGAAATTGATACAATTTTCAGGGAAGTCGATTTCACGAAACGATTCAATTATTAGTTGGAACTTACATAGGAAATTTGTTCACTCGGCATGCGTTAAATTTTGATTTTAATTACTGCTTTTTTTTCTCTGTCTTCCAACACGAGACCAATCGTTAAACATTTATTAATATTTTAATGCGTTACCTAGCTTCTTCTGCTTGTCGTGCCAAAAATTCTTCAGCTCTCTTTAAGGCTTCCTCGTCCAATCGTTTTTTAACTGGAAAAGTATTATTAAATCAGGAAGTCTTTTTTTAAACTATAATTTTCAGCAAGTGATTTACATTTGTTTTAAATATATATAATTTTTTTTTCATTTTATTCATAACGATAAATAAGAAGTATGTTGTATTGTAAACATTTACTACTGATGTATAACATTAACAATCACAAACATATAACATTTAGGTTAAAATAACGCGTGAATTTGAAATGCAACTTCTTACCCTCTTCCTCTTTCTTTTTCTCCTTTTCTTTCTCTTTCAGTTTCTTATCTTTCTTATCTTTCTTCTTTTCGCTAGCCGCCTCTTCTACTTTTTGCTCGACCACATCTTCCACTTCGGGTTCTGCCTCTGGCTCTTTTGATACTATTGGCTCTACTTCCGGTTCAGGTTCTACTTGAACCACTAAATACACATATATGACATAGACAATCTACCATGGAGTAACATTAATTTACAACATGCTTACCTTTTTTAGGTCTTTCAACTGGTGGCGAGACTGCTAAAGCTCGTGCTAAAATGGTGTAAATATCACGATACAATTACTTTGGGTTAAATTACATTACGAGGTTATTTTATTTCTCTTCTACGTTATAATAAAGAATTCATAAAATGCAGATTTAATTAGTTGTTATCGTTAAATGAATATAATTATTTTAATTAGATTAAAATATTAAATAGTAATATTAATTGTATAGTGTACTGATAATAATTTTGTGTGAAAGTAGTATAATTTCTATTAACAGTTATTATTAATTCTTTTTGTTATCTTTAACGTTGTGCTTAATATCTTGGAAGTATAAATAGTGTTGTATGAACACAATCATTACTAACCCTTCCTTTTTTCTCGATCTGTCATTGGCAATTCAGGTGCTAAGGAAACATAGAATACAATTACATGGGTTGTTATTCAATATGATATTAATTACGATTTCATGTCACACTGCAATGAGATTAATTTCTGCTAAAAAGGGTTTTCAATCATTTGAATTAAGTTAATTTTACTTTCTGCATAAATTTTTGCAACAAAAAAAGAAAATGATATGTATTTATATATGAATAAAAGAGGCAGATTAGAGAAAGGTAAAAATAAAACTTTTCATAGTATTATCAATTAAATTTATTCTAAAAACATAAATTATCGAATATAATATTTACTATTAATTTATTATTATATTCTTATTAAGCTTTTTGGCAGAAATTAATAGACTGTGAATTTTTTTTTAGTTTGCATTTTTATACATTTATGTGGCAACTCGTGCTGACATAAAGTGCATGTTTCATCATGCAAGAATATAAAATGAGCAAAAAGTAAAATACAGAAGAAGCTTGAAATGGTTAAGGAAGCGTTTGTACGAAATACTGATGTGATAGAATGAGATGAAAACGTGAATACAAGACGCCAGTTGTATTCGGTAATTGATGAACAATTACGAGGAATGTACTTTAACAATGCTTCGAATTTTAATGAGCGATTAGTCGGATTACGAGTTGACGATGCTCGCGAAATTTTTTTTATTACTTATTTTCGTTCGATTAATTTCATACGAGATGATATGCCGAGCAATTTCTACATCCCAATTTGTATAATTTATTAGATTCTTTTGTTCGAAAATCAAATTTTCCTGGTGGAATTCATTTTACAGTATAATATCAATAAAAAATAAATAAATAAACGATGCCTCTTTTAAAGTAACATTCGAAAAAATGATTTTCGATGGAATTAGTAAAACAACCTGCTTACCTCAAATTACAACTTTAGCTTCGCAACGTGCACTTTTACTCAACTCAAATACATTATTTAATTGATAATGTTTATTAAACTTGAACAATATTTACAATAACTTTAACGGTAAATTCTAGTCAATTATTCTTCAGCGATTCCATTGCTCCGAGTTAAATATTACAAAATACTGGGATTGAGTGGTAAATAACGTTGAACTGTACTGGCAATTTGAATGATGTCATTTGTGTTTATTATGTCGTTTTCATCGGGTTACACGGTACAGATTTGTAATTGCGAGTGCGGAGTTTGACGTTCGTTTGAATTTAATTCTACTTTTACACGGCCGCATACTCGATTAGTAAAAATGGAATTAAATCTCGTCCGAGTGTATTGAGTGTAGAAAAATGTGCCCTTGTTTCGGTACGTGAGATATAATTTAGTAATAAAAAAAACGAAAAAAAAACGTGTATTTATTATTCCTCCAATTCAGTCGGGGCATCGTCTTCCTCTTCTTTATCTTTCTTTTTAGGTTCTTGGTACAGCTCTGGAACGCGTTCCCTCCATCCCTTGCCTGAAACGTTCAAAAGCGTCTCGTTCTGTTGCTTTTGATCGCGATTTCAAAGTTAACGCCTGTCGCTCGTGTAGCTTATATAATTGTCTCATTGTTTTATTGTTTTGTCTTTTCGCACTATCGCGGTTCCATCTGTATTCACATTTTTGTTTCGCCTCATTATTCATTATACCGAAGGTTTCTTCTAAAAATGTTAGCGTTCGACTAACAACGTCAAACAAAAAGTAAACAAACAAAAAAAGACAATAGGAAACGGGGACAATAAGAAAAAGTACACGACATTCGCAAAAATATGCAAAAAAGATGACAAAAATCAAAAGATAAATGCGTGGCGCGGCGTCTTGAGGCCGCATTTAAAAAAAGTAATCGCGCCCATATCTCACAAGTAATTTCATACAATCGTGACGGATGTAGCAATTTTGAGCTTGAATATGAAAGAGTTCACCGCGTGATGTTCACTGTTCTCAAAAGTTTTGTGCGAAATTCTTGTGTCGTATGGAAAGCAACGTATAACTTGTGGACAAAAATACGACAAAACATGGGTCTGGTTTCATGCTTCATTTGGGAACATTCCGCGTTAATACTTTACTCGAAAAGTAGCGACATGAGTTAGTGTCAGATGTGACAAATAAATTGGAACATGTACTCAAGCATTGAGAAAAACGTAATGCGATAATTTAAGACTCATAATAATGTGAAAATTAGACGATCAAAAAATGCAAATCAAATTTGACATAATAAAATGATCATCAAAGGTCATAAAATGAGACCATATATGATTACATAGTGATCCAAAAAAACATCAATATTTGATTATAAAGTCTCACTTTGTGACCATAATGCTCATTTTATTGAGCCAAATTTGATCATGTTCTGATCATGTTTATTTTTACTCGGGTTTTAATAATAAAAATTGTGTCCTTTATATATAAGTTGTTCAGTTTAAAATGGATAAAAGTAATTTTTGCATTACATCCTTCTCAGTGTAAAATATTATACATGTGAAATTTCCTCTTTATTTGTCTGGACGTGGACACAGACAATTTGTATCTACTAAAAATTATAAACCACGGTTGGAAGAACCGTAACTAAGATACCGACAAATGTTAATTACAGTTTAAGTTCTAAGAGTCTAAGTAGTCATTGAGTTTGCATACTTGTTTTGGTGGACTGTACGTTTTGTAATAAATCGTTTATGCTACTCACTGGCATTTTCAGCAGCCTGGCGATTTTTCAGATAAAAGCTCAAAAGTTTGACATCACTTTTGACGTCACCAGGGACCAGTTCGGCGACAGTGTAGTACGGTCTTCGGCGAGATTGCGGCTTGCCTCCGACGTATTTGACACACGCCAAGGTTCCGTCGCCCATGTGACGTAATTCCGGCGTCAAATACCATGCAAGCCCGTCGATTTCCTTCTTCTCGTTGTTCCTCGCGCTCAGAAGTCGCCTGATATAATCATCGCTTCGCAATCTTTCTGGAATAATTACTTCTGCATAGTCGCTATTAGGGGAAAGAACATTTTTATATTAATATTGAAATTATAAGAGGTAACTGAAATCAAAATTGTAAAAAAAATAATGAAAATTTACTTTACTCTCATTTTAAAAGTGCCCTGAGTATATAGATGTCTGAATCAGGCTTATATATATTTTAAATACTATTTAACATTATTTCTTGTAAGATATAAATGTGTATTTTTAGAGTACAATTATTTTCATCTGTATTTTTTTCTTAGTAGTTAGTACATTTTTGAAATATTGTAGAATTGTTTACCTTGGCGATGGTCTGGGGATAAAAACGTGGATTCGACGAAGAAGAGAATTCGCCCGTGCTCGAATATCTCTGGCTTCATCATCAAATCCCTATAAAATATTTATAAAGTGAAAATTTTTTATTCGGTATTAATAATGTGTGGTTTCAGCTAGCCAAATGTAATTTTTGTCTTTCATATAAATTAAGTGTTATAAAGTAAAAGAAAAAGATCATTAGATTTCTTAATTGAAACAAATTTGCGTTTCTAATTAAAACTTTTCACAAAATCGTAATAAACTCTACCGAATCATGCCAAAGTCTGTTGAACTCTGCCAAATTTTACTAGATTCTATTAATCAGTTCAAACTTGGCAACATACGAACATACTTACAATAGTATTACAAAGTTATTAACAACTAATTTTTCATTGTACATTTAAACTATTTATATATATGTGTGTATATTATATAATTTTCTATAATTAAATTAAAATTCTGATATATTAAACCTCTTTGTTTAAAAGGTTTAATTCATTGAAAAGCTCAGCTTATAAAATAATAAATGAAACGCGACCTTAAAACTTACGATGCTATCCTTAGAATTAAGGAAGTTTTCAGTATAAGATATAGTTGATGGCCTAAGTCGATCCCGTATTCTGTTGAGTTCGGCTCTTATGACGCTGGGCCTCAACCGTGTATGAATTCTAATCGGCACTGGCACAGACGTTTGATAAATATTGCTGACTGGTGTATGTATTATCGCCACGATTCTTTTGTGAGCGACGTATGGCATGGGTGGGTGCCATGGTCTCACCTAAAGACGGTACCAACCAATTCTAATTTCACTTACAACATCACCATTTTAGCGCAACTAAGCAAAGCGGGCCAGAATTGCAACAAGCTATTTACAGCAACACCTTTCAGCATTATTTATGATGTTTATGATAAAGCTATTATGAAAACTACAGGATAATGAATCGACTTGGCTTGTGGATTATGGAAGATGCCGAAAATAATATCTAATGGAACGATGTTGGCCGTTGGATTTCAAACATCCTCTGATAATAATGCAAATTAATGGGTCACTAAACCTTATGTACGTAACATTCATAAATTGTTATAAATTAATGCTACTTTCGAGGATAAATTATGATCAATTTTCATTGCAAATGACTTTTCATGTTGGAGTAATGTGTGTTAATCGGTTCAAAGTACTAGGTTGGTCAGGAGTGTTGCGATATGAGGTTATTATTAGCGTTTGCATTAACTGGCGAATGCCTCTGAGAAGCGGTGGTTTTAGTCGTAACAATGCACTCAATACAGGTAACTTTCAAGCACTATTCAAATCAAAAATTGTGTTCAGATGAATTAATTTGACTGCCAAGTAGAAAAAATAAAACAGTGACGAGTGATAGATTTCTGGGTATTCTCAAACGTTTACGTACAATATTAAAAGCATTATCGGACAATTTAGTAAACGCTGTCGCATTTTTAAGCACTAATTATTAAAACTGTAATTTTTAGCACTTTAAAACGCGCTGATAATATTTTTATTATTGAGCATAAGGTCCGAGAATACCAGATATCTAGTAGTTTTCACTGTTTTATTCTTCTCGGTGCACTATTCTAATTATAACTACTCTATAGTGAACCCTCGATGGTGCGAATTAAGTAAATAATGCATGATTTCAGATGATTCAACATTTTATGAAAAACCCCTAATGGAAAAATACAGCTGGACATAATTTGGATGAAGGCTGGATATAAAGCTGAATTCTGAAACCACTGAATTCGACTGGCAAATATCAGTTGGATATTGGCTGGATAAGTATTCCATTTTTCCAGTAGATGGCGCTGATGACAGATTGTCCGTAAGAGCTTTTTTGCATAGAATGTATATGGGGATGGTTGTTATAATAGGGGTGGGGTGAGTATCGTAAGGGTATATAGGGTGAGCGGTTGGCGGGTGAAAGTGAACCAATTACACATTGGGAATTTTAAAATTGAATGAGTATGATGTGCTTATAATAGTCGATCCAGCTTCTTTTTTTTCAGCCGTTTTAAAAGACTTGGATTAAAAATCCAATGGTTATGCAGTCATATCCAGCCAATCTCCAGCCATCATCCAGCTGTATTTCTTCACGCAGGATACGAATGGAGCGAGAATGTGCGGAGCTAAAAAATCTGTTGCCTACATTTGAAAACCATGCATACGTTTCATCTCCGTAAACTTTGTCTTCACTGACCTGTAAGCTTGAATAGGTCGGTATGTAAGATGTTACATAAGGTGGTATATAAGTTGGTAGATAAGTTGGTAGATAAGTTGGTAGATAAGATGGAACAATCTGCATCGTTGTACCAGCATTCGGTTGTTTTGTGTGTCATATTTAATTAGCGACGATTTCAGACGAGATCCGGCGGCGGCGAGGGACGAGGAGTCACGTGGGAGTCACGATTGACAGAAAGAAGAATACTTCGTTAGACAATGTTCCGTTAAAAATCAGACAGTTTGGAAATCGACAAATATCCCGAATGACATATTCGACTTTACAAGCTAGGCAATAACAAATCAACAGAGAAAGGTTTATCTTTTGTTATGCTTTTAAAAGAACCGAAGAATGTAAGATCAATCAGTAGCTGACATAAACGTCCAAAAGGGGGATGGTGTGCGCGTCTAAACATACATTTTTTGAGATGTCAAATGCTGCTGCAAAGAAAAGCTAAACCAACAAAAATGCACACGAAATGCGCCGATGCTTGTTGCTCACGGATCTTCATTTCGATTGTTTATTAACGTTTTAGCGAATAGCGGTCATTATTGTGGTCGCAGTTATGTTTCTGCGATTAGTGTCAAAAAAACAGTACATGCAATCTACTGGAATTAAAATTACGTATTTAGTGGTGCCGCTTGTTACTTGGACAAGTATTGTCACGGTTTCTGTACGTAAGTGAAGTAGTTGGAACGATAATGAATATAGAAGATAGATAGATAGACAGGTAGATAAACGGATATAGACATAATTAACGAGGTCAAAGTTTGCGACAAGTAATTGTTGAAGATGCTGGTTCGGTCGAGACGATTAACGAATTGATGATTAAGGCAAATTACGGAAAAGTGTTGATGATGAAATTTGATTATTTCATTGATTCCACCCGAACCGCACCGTTTTTAGTTTCTTCAATGCATTATTTTTAACAACATTTGTCATCTTCGTTTATACTTTCTCTCAAATTGCTTAACAATGTTTGCGCGGTTTTTATTACGTCAGTGACTGTTTCTATTTCGATTGCCAATTAACATTTAGATTATTGTAGTTCGTCGGTCATACATTGAGATGGGTTAATTATGACAAATAATATAATGTCTTTTCAGCTTATAAATTATAGATAGTTTCAATTGAAATTCAATTATTTAACATAAAGATGTTGATAGTAATATTGCTAAACACTTTGCATCTTTGTTCCGTGAAATAAGTGAAGTTTCAATCGAATTATTTGAGATAAAATTTCACTAAATCAAACCTCTATTTCATTGAACACCATAATATAAAAGTTTTATCAGAGAAAATCTGATAATTTTAATAATTATCTAGTTAACGCAATGACAATAACTCAAAACAACAACAAATCGTCTAAATTAGCCTAATATTAGTTACAATAACGAAAATACCACCCAAAATATTTGTCATAACTACCATTAAGGAATATCAATGAATGTTATTAATTGACTATTTTTTTATTGGTAATAAAAAAAAAGTCAATCAGTAACAGAGTCATCGAATTTCCCTAAATCTCAATGTAAAATATAATTCCCTCTATCTTAGGATGTTCAATTTGAGGGAACGTAGGGTTTGGATTTTAGATGCGATAGGAGTAATGGCGGTAGCTAGTGCCACCGGGAAGGCGTCCGGAAGTGTGGGTCTCGTAGGAGGAGTGGTAACTTCCGGGGCCGCCGCCGGACGAAGTTCTCGACGATCGCTCGGTCGAATATGACCCGTACGGGCCACTTTCTCTCTTGACAACGTTTTCCGTACTGTAAGACGTGCGCTGAGGGCGATGGTATGGATCGCTAGATGAGGAGCTCGATGAGCTGGTATTGGTGTAAGCATAGCTGTATTGCTCTTGAGCGGATCTCACTCCAGAATCCGGATAGTCACGGACGGCGTAGTGTCGAGGTGTCTAAAGTCGGGGTTAAATTAAGTCAAGATAATTTCATTCCTTATATTTAAATTTTAAACAATTTTTGCAATCCACGAACTAGTTTGTTTTATTGTGAAAGAGTCGCAATCCATCCTTTCGTCCAAGTCGTTTTATTTTCGGTCATTTGCAAAGTGATTAGTCAAGCTAATTTTGTTTAAAAGTTTCATACTTTCAAAAAAAAAAATGTTTTGAAGTTCTTTCTTTAAGCAAATTTACAAAATAATGAAATTCAAGTGAATTTATTACGCTTCATTACGACTCGATTAAGTTTTGAAAAAAGAAAATAGGTTAATATAAAGTTGCTATTTTCACAAAGTTAGCGTCAAATAAATCAGTCGGATTGGTAAATTTCGGTTTCGTCATACGGATGTCCAATTTTTATCAACTCCGAAGATCCAGCCTACTTAACGTCTGAATAAAATTAGGATCTTGAACGTCTAAACTTAAACCGTGTCTTGCAATTTTCTGGATTGAACGAACCTCAATTTATAACCATCCAATCTTGTAATGTAAATTAATCTTTTATTTTTTCTTTGGACAAACTGACACTGAAACTGGAAATGAATGTTAAGATGAAAGAAAATTTCATCGTTAATGGTCTGCCGTAAAGATTTTCACAGTTTATTAAAGCGATCTGTAGACGCAGCGTGCAGTGAGCCAATTGTAACGTGTGTAATGATGTATGCATTAATAAAATCTTCCCGCCGAGATATTCAGGGCACTTAGGTGTTGAGCAACATACATCTCTTGCCAAGATAGGACCTGGTCTAACATGGTGTGCAGGTGTATTCAATTTTCGTATATTCAATGTGCAGCTCGGTGTGTGGTTTATCCGAATTAGGTCGATTATTATTTACGATATCGCACTGGGAATCGCTCGGGTCTAACGTCAAACAAACAACAAATCATCGGTACAAGTTATTTCACTTTATTATACCTTTTACATGGGCAAGCAAAATCAAAATGTGTACAAAAATTAAAAGTACGGAAATACAGTCTGTGGATGGAGGGCGAGGGGGAGGGGGAGTGCTGTCATTCACAAACGTTCAATTACACGGTACCATTATTTAACATTTATTTGTCAATTCTTTCACACATGGATAGTCATCAATTGATGATTCCATTTTAAGCTACTCGCAGGAAGTTGACAAATTTTAATTAACATTCAAATTAATCCAGTTAGTGTGTTATCGGACAATCGGAAATCTCGTCGCGTTCATTGAAGGTTGGTTCATTCAATGCCGGTTCATGTTTACCAACCACTAATTCAGTTTATCTCTACTTCAATGGAACTTAGTCTTGGGCTAATTTTAGGCGCTTGCGAAACTCAAGTGGAAATTCAATCGGGATTAAATAGAATTTGGCGCTAACCGACCTTGGACGCACCAAGCCTTATGATTTCCCGAAAACTGATATTTACATTTGGGTTGTTTGGAACACGCGCAACATTTGCGGGACAGGTTTTGTAACGGGTTCTTAAGGAACATCGCAAACTATTATACGATTCGGTCTGTCTTCTATATCCGAAGAATTTCGAAAGAATAACACCTATTCACTTCTTCGAATATAAAATGTTCGTTCGATTTGGTAGAATACAAAACATTGTCGGCACTAGAATATAACGGATGGAGAACCTACAATAAACTCTCATTTTGAAACTCGTCACTAATGCTATTAGCGTTACATCTAATTCGGTTAATTTTATGTCCCGAGAGCATAAACATTAATATTTGTTACGAACAACGGATATTACAAACTATGAACCACTGTCTCATAAATCAATCACCTGGTCATCTAACTATTTCAACCGCAACGTTATGGCAATTCGCGTAAATATTTTTACTATTAAAGTAAAGTAAGAATTTCAGAAAAGTCTGCTGTGATTTTCAACATGTAATTAATGTTTCTACCTAAAGTTGCATTGAGCCAGCGATTTTAAGCGAAAGTTTATTGCAAATATAGAGGACACATGTCGTATTTCGTTCGCTGAAAAATCTCGTAAATACTTCCGTGCTAAGTGTTAACGGCGACCGCGTCGGCGAAGTGGTTTAAAATCGGTACCAAGATGGCGTTTGCAGGGCAGCGAGTATTCTGTATCGTCCGGTGGCAGGGGCCACAGCGTGTCTGTGGGCCCCGGGTTTTCTGGCCAAAATGCCCTTATCAAAGACGCAGCTCTTGGCTGCCAATTCGCCGGCCGCGTCCAACCCCACTTTGGAGATGGCGCCGCCTTCGATGAGCTGCCTGGTGTGGTCGTCTTTGGCGATGTTTTTGCCCCGGACGTTGCCCTCTTCGTCTTTCAGGGTTACGTACTGGTAGAATTCTTTTTTCGGGTCTTGTTTCTTACGTCCCCAAACGGTAAACGGTTCCGGGACCAACGATGGTCTGGGTACCATAGGAACCTTGTCCCAAGGAAACGTGTCTTGCTTCTGCAAAGTTAAAGGGTTTCTCATTTGCGACCGCCCGTCCTTCACTAACTTTTCTACGGAGGGCCATATTCCAGTAACTACTCTATTTCAATTCCTTTACTTCCACACCACTCTTCGACCACTGACAATAATTCCATTTTTATATTTTTCGGTATTTTCATTTCAGGTGGATAGCCGATTATGCGATTTGGATGCGGATAGAGATTATTATAGTTGTGAAGGACAAACACGGTCCCCGAAAAATCAATAGATAAATTCGATCAAAGAGGGAATTATCGTTATTTCAGGCATGGCCGTTTATTTTTCAACTGCAATTTTGCATCGTATTTTTCAACAGAAATATTTGTCTAAGTAAAATGATATTATCAAGGTATAGTTTCTTTTTTTAAGAATATTAATAATATTTTCAATTGTTTTGCGTATTAATACAAAAAGAAATAAAATTCTTATACGATTAATCATTTACGAATTAAGTTTAACTTTTATAATGCGCTATACCAATACATATTGTTTAATTGACGAACATTAATTATATTTTTCATAATTATTGAAATAAATAGTTTATTGTAGACGCTTACGGGTATTCGTCTTTTAGTCATATTTTATAAGATCTAAAATTATTGTTAATTGATTATTAATGTTCTTTTGTGTTGAACAATAATTTTTAATTTCGGAGGAAGTGGTATAAAAACAAAAATAGTAATTAATAAAATGATAATTTCAAATAAATAAGATTTAATGAATTGTTTAGAAAAAATTTGTGCGCTATAAGTTTACGATGACAAAATAAAACAGTGATTCAAAGAGAAGATAAATAGAATGAATGAGACGCCTTGCCAAAGTGAGATGCATAGGCTTAGTAAATAAAAGTTTATTATTACGTATTTAAAAAGTAAAAATACATTTGTTTGTTTGCAATAGAAATAATATTTTATGTAATTCATTTAGTGCAAATAGGCATTTCCTGTGGATTATACTATTTTCATTGTTGGCAAAAGTTCATATGGTATAATGTCTTTTGATACGAGAAACGTAATATACAATAAATTTGTACTATGCTTTATATTTATTATTTTATTAGTATTTATTGCATAAGCAGCTTCAAGTCTAAAAAGAGAAGCAAGTATTTTCAACTTCTTTATAATTGTATTTTACTATTGTGCAATGCATAAAAAAATAGACAAGTGCGTGAAGATTATAAATATTTATCATTTGATTCAACATTACATTTTGAAATGTGGTTTACGAAAATTGAACAAATTTTTTATAATTCCTTTTACAAGAAATAGGGAATGTTAATATAATAGTGAACGTTAACCAAACGTTATATGGCAAATATAAATTTATATAGATAAATTTTGTAATAGTTGTATACATTTCGTAAAAATTTATAAAATAAATGATTAATGGAAAAATGTATTTATTATATTATTTGAAAATGTAAGTATTAATTTCAAATTTTTTACATTTAATTGTATTCGTCTGTACTTAACAACACAAATATTTTGCCGTGTCTCGAGCCAAAATTATTAATAAAATTTTATTCGTAAATTAAATTTTCTATTTTATACAGCTTTCTCAGTTTTATCAGTGATAAAATACATGAGAAAACTTCGAATATCAATCCGCCCATCCTAGTTGCATCTCTCTCTTTCTACAAAAATAATCTCGATGCCGAAGCTTTCAAACTCATTTCATACGTCAAACTACGTTTCATCTAAAGAAAAAATAGACCGATTTTACTCCCGTCAAACGTCGTACGTCAAACAAGTCAAAGAACCTTCGCTTCGATCTTGTGATTCTTGCACGTAAAAAACACATGAAAGCTGGCTTTGTTTCTTAACGTCAATTATAATCGCGACGATGACTTGGAGCGTCGCTATTTGTACGCCTAAATGTGATCCCGCGCGAGTATGAATTTCTGTAACAGAGAAATGAGAGGTGGGAGTAGCGTCGAATCGGTCGTGCTTCTAAATTAGGGCAGCGTAACGCAACACCGACGTTTCAGCATTTCTATAAACCTCTATGCCGGCAATATTACGCATTATTTGCCGATCGATTTATCGTCGGCCGCGTCGCTGCCCGAAATGCACTTCCATTTAAGACGTTAATGTGCCAGAAAAGTACTTAGACTCGCTCAATTTGCGGCAAGGTCCGCGCAGAATTCGTCTGACGTATCGTCGGCATTTTTCGTTCCATTAAATATCTTCCAAAGTGGATATAATAAATTCGATACCGTGTACATTTTCCACGGAACACAACGCTACTTTATTTTGAGATTGCGCGCTTAAAAATAAATTGTCCGTGTTCAAAGATTACACATTTTTCTTCTTCTGAATATTCACTAAATATTTTTTTTGAGATAATTTTTTTTTCTTTTTATAGAAGATATTTGAATTAATTCTTCAATTTGGTTTGCAAAATTGATATTAATTCTTATTTTTGTTTTTTATTTTCATTTCTTATTTCTTGTAATATAGATAAAATTTAAATAGATTTCAATTATTTTAAAGAATAATAAAAATTAACTGTGCAATTGTACGACCTTCACCTTCTGGCATTTACAAAAGGGTTATTAAAATCGCCATGTAATGTGACTTATGTCACTGCGACATTTATTGCTGTTCCCGTGGCAGGGTGCGGGATTTCAAAAATGAAATCAAATTTATGCGTTTGCGTTCAATTTTTAACTCATTCAAAATGACCATTCTGACATTGCGCTCGGACAATCAAGTTACTAAATTACGACTAAATGAATTTCGTAATTTCAGAACATTACCGTTTCGACATTCACTTCATCTTGATAATTTTTATACTTTTAATATTCAAAACAGAATAGAAATTATGATACACTGTTAAACCATTAATAGTAAAATATAAATACTTTCATAGTAATACGACAAATATTTTCCAGTTTTTTGATAACCCGAAAAACCCAGAGAGAGTTATGAGGACCGATATTAAATTTTATTTCAATTTTGCCCAATGTTTATCTATCAATTTGTAAGAAATTAATGTTTTACGTGAGACACCGAGTGCACACTTTAATCTATCGTCTAATGTATCGTAAAATGGCAATGGTATCGTCGGCAATGGTATCTGCGACTTAGCAATGATGATGTTGTTTTTTTTTCCTCTTTTTTTTTTTTAGTAACTAATGATAGTAGTACGGGTTTTTATTAGTAT
The DNA here is from genome assembly GCA_022817305.1 of Leptoteleia sp. ZL-2020. Classification (NCBI taxonomy): domain Eukaryota; kingdom Metazoa; phylum Arthropoda; class Insecta; order Hymenoptera; family Scelionidae; genus Leptoteleia; species Leptoteleia sp. ZL-2020. The sequence goes on along the minus strand of JABFPN010000190.1, from coordinate 25,310 downwards.
GACATAGTAGCTGTGCATCTATGGCAGTAGTAGTGGTCAGAGTAAAGTGTGGAAGTCAAGGCTTCGAGGGTGAATTGTTTCTGAATCTGGTGCTAATACATGTTATACGTGTTAAATGGATTATGATTTCGAGTAACACATGACAGGTGGTTATTGATCAGTGTGCCGTGGAGAAATTCATCAAATAATATACATTACGAATTAAGTCGATTAATTAAAGAGCCACTGGATGCGATTTGAAAATATTTTTAATGAAATCAAATGACTCTTATCAGAAGAAGGAAGTCATGCAAAACTTTTAATTGTAAACATCTGTAAATTCACCATTCACGATATACTGAGAAAAAGTTTCTTCATTCGCGAATTATTGAAACTTCAATTAATTAGCTATTGCAGAAGTAGAATATATTGTTTAATTTATCGTAAAAATTACTTGATAATTACTTGATAATAAAGTTGTTTTCAGGCTCTTTGAAACATCAATTGGAGGCTAAGAAAAATGTTTGAGTTTACAAAATTCTACACTCGAATTATTTTAAAACCTGGAATTTCCGAGATAACGAAAGTAATGATGTTTCATTGCAGGGAGAATTGTAAATATCAACCAAAAAATATAAAAAGTAGATATATACGGTCCAAAAAAATTTTAAATAGAAAAATATAAATAAAATTTTTAAATATATACTTATCAACTGTATAACGTATTCAGAAATTTGTAAAAATAAAGAGAAAATTCATATTTCCGTCTTATAAGAACACACTTTAAAATCTTTGATACTTCTTGCAGCTTCGCCCTTTGTGTCCTCAAATCACAAAGAAAGCTTACAATATTTGCAAAAATGTTCACCCTCCCGTGCAAATAAATAAGAGCACTCGAAACTTTGACCCAGTTGAAGCGCAATGTTTACGCGGTCGTTAGCGTGAACGGTGAAAATTCAATGGCATTCACTTTGATCGTAAAGAAGAGATTGAATCTGGCGTTAGTCTTTTGGTCCGGTTACTAACCGTGGTGGTGTACGAGCTCGAGTAGGGCCGCGTGTAGGGGCGTCGGGTCGTGTAGAAATCGCTTTGGTAAACCATATTGGCTGGGCACTTGGGGGGCTTTCAATTTGCCTCGTTCGGTCACGTGAAAAAAATCCGGCAAACGAGCGATCGTTCGTTAAAGTGATTCCACCGATGCGGCCGCGAAGAAAGTTCGTGCGTTTCTGTGACCGTTGCGTCGCGCGGTGCTGGGGATGTTTGGCGTCTCGACGCCTCGGTTATCCCCTTTGCTCTCCGACTTGCCTTCTCGCGCCTCGAATTGCGTCACTCCGAGAAACACTAACTGATGCATCGGAGAAAATAGAATCGTGTTAAGGTTGCCCGATGACATTCCTCCCTGCGCGCACTTATTTTCCGAATCGCCAAGAATTTGTAATCGTCTATTTTTTCCAGCCGCTTGTGCAAAAACTGCATTTTAAAAACAATTATTTTCGGCGGGGGTGGATGGAGGGGGGTGGGTGAAAAAAAGAGCCGAGCTGTTGACTTTGTTGCGCTATTTTTGGGGCGGCCTTGGCGATCGGGAATAATGTCAAGATTTGTTGGGAAAAAATCGGACCTTTGAAAGGTTGCGGCGGACAGCTTTACGTTCGCCAACGGGAAGAATATTTTACGCGCTTTCGTACCGTTTCATTTGGATTCGTCGAAAATTATTGCTTTTTCGAGTGGGTCAGTGCTTTGATTGTGCACGTACGTGTCCCTCGAGTTTGTTGTTAAATTGTATATAAAATTACTGTGCTAGAATCTTAATGCGCGGCTATATATACGATATAGGAGAAATTACCGTGTTTTCAAATATTTTCATGTTTTTACTTTTACTCTACTGGCACGGTCATTTTTCTTACATCGTGTACATGGCTGCGTGTTAAGATTACACCTACGCATACTAATTTAAAGAACTTTTCAAATATTTAAGAGATTGCTTGACTCTTTCGCAAAATGTTCGTTTTACCAAATTATTTTACTTTGTGTACCAATACACGTAAGAATTAATGATTTATATTTTCTCTGTTCAGAAATTAAGCAGCTTTTAAGCACAATGTAAATATAAAGTGTTAATTTGACGTTTTATTAATTATTTGGGAATTTTATTTTCACTATTCATCAAGTAAAAACCAGTATTATGACTTGTTTAAGATTATTATTCTTATAATTGTTATTTAAAATAATTTCATTAAATTTATAATATTTTTACTTCTTTATTAAATAATTAAGTTTTAATTTGTGCAGAGTACATCAAGGTTCAAAAACTGCAGTTTAAAATATCATATGTATGATTAAAATAGGAGTTACGAAATGTCTAAATATTTTATAAATGATAAACGTGAATAAATAAATCCGAGATTATTTCGGATTTTCTTTTTCTAGCGGAAGTGTTGATGACTGTGTGATAAATGTTTTCACGTATTGTCTTGTAACAATGTTTAAATAAATTGTGACTCGATCAAAGTTACTTTCAAGTTTATTCAAAATAATTTTGTATCTAACAGTTTGTATTTATAAAATATGAACTGATTTATTTATCAGTATAGAATAATTCTTTAAATTGAATATATTTATTATATATAGATTATGCAAATATTTGAATTATAAAGATTTTTCTCAACTGTGTTTTCAGTATTTCAAAATTTAATGATGGTAATGAAAGAAGATAGATCCATAAATGTCACGTGGGCGAAATGAGAATAAATCGAAAACACGTTAATTTCATTTTAAAATTTGCATTTTCGTAAATTTGTTCTGATGTCTCGAGAGAAATATACGTAAAAATAATATTATTATGATTTTAAGATTAGCAATATTTTTTATATGTATAATTTCGTTTGTATTATGTAGACCTAAATTAGTAAATTTATATGTTTTGAAATAAAAAATTTTTTTATTATATTCAAAATTTTATCTTAGAAATATTTATATTTCTGTTTGAAATATCTTACATTTAAATATAAAGTATATTTAAACATTAAATGTAAATATAAAGAAGATTTTCAATGAGGATTATGTGAAAATATTGTGACATTATTAGATCTTTTTATAGTTCAATCCAAAATTATTTTAATGTGACAAAATCGTCTCCTTGAATTGTATACTTGAAAATTTTTTATTTCATTTTTTATTGTTCTATTTTAATTCTTTTGTTATATCTAAAATAAAAATATCACTTGGAATTGTCAAAAGTTAGTAAAATTAATATAATCCATGTATAAGTGCCCTTGTGGAAAAGAATGCTGAAGAGTGTTGAATGAAAATTCCCAATTATAGTAATTTCCAGCGTTTGTCTATTTTTTCAGAATTGTCAGCATTCTTTTCCACACGAAAAGATATTTAAAAAAAGTTTCAAGAGTCAACTTTCGTTAACATTTGTTTTAGGCTTTATTTTTATTGAATACAAGAGTATTAAAGTTATATAAAAAATAATATAATATTAATAAGAAATGTTTGATCATAAAAAGTATTTTGAACACTAAACAAAGCTTTGCTAATTACTTATAAAGATGTTATAAAATCAATAAAATTTATATAAGTAATTATCATCACGAGGATGTGTCTGTTCGAGATCCACCTAATGATGACTCGTGTATTTTGTTAGTACTGAAAAATAATTTATTATTTGTAAATACCTATGTAACGTTTGGAATTCATTTTTTAACACCTAAAAACGTATTGAATGTAATGATCCGATTATAACGGTTTATGAAAAGAATAATGATAAATTACCGACTTCCAAACTTGTTAGGTAGTTAAAATGTTTTTAGTTAGATGTCGCGCAACGCGAAAATCGTTTTCTAATTTACATATTCTTTACAAATTGTGTTTGACATTCATCTTCACGATGAATATCTGACATTTTCTTTACATCTTTAATTAAATTTCATTACTGTGTTAAGTCAATTTTTACCTGAATTATTGATTTAAATAATTGAGAACTGGAAACATTCATTGAGGGCGTGGAATACTTTGAACGCAGTGATAGCTATACAATAGGAGTGTAATGTCCAAAAATAAATGTACAACTTTGAGTGGAAACTAGCGATGAACCGACGATATGTTTTTGATATTTCCATTGTTATTGTAGAGGAAATCGTTTTATCGTTTAAGGAAAAACATATCACTATAATCTGAGCGTAAAATTACATATATCATTAAGAAGTTTTCAAGGAATGGTTAGTCTTGCACGGCATTTAAATACTTCTGGCAGTGTAAGTCTTTGTTATTCATTTTATTTGTATTATCTATAAATTGTTAAATTGCGACTCAATATTATAAAAGCTACATTTCCGTGTAATTTCTACTCTGTTTACACGAAATATATTTATATTGGTGAGTGATGTTTATCATTTACTATAACAGTAATTTAATTAAATAAAAGAAAACAAAGTTTACTTAATTAAATACAGCTGTAATAGCAGATATTATTGAAATGGTATTTGACAGTTACATCACTGTTGTGGGTTTTTGTGGAGTATAAATTTCCAAAGGATGAGTCATAGGTCAATGTAATTTTTTGTGTGAACATGATAACTATTATGTGTTCGCGACGTTCTATTGAAATGTGTAATTAGAAGATAAATTTAAAAACGATAGTAGTTGGCTTAGTTTTTCATTTCAGTTAATTCTTTCCATCTGCAGGGAGCTGTGTTTTTTGATGGATCATTAAATATGGATGATGAAGAATTTTTGCAACCAGTTTTAGTGTCACAAGAGCAACAAAGTTTTCAAAAAATTAATACGATTCCTGTTGCTTTGGTTCCTTTGGTTATTGGAGTAAGTAATAATTTTAAAGTCTTAAAATTTCTTCTTTCAATATCATAATTGTCAATATTTTATTGAATAACGTGTTCATTTAATGTTGTACAATGTTGAAATATTATAAATAATTAATATTGCTGTGTGCATATTTGTAAATATCATTGTAGCAAATATATATTCTAAAATTATTTAATATTAACATTTATATATAATAAATTTATATAGTAAATAATATTTTAAGATTTTTTTAATCAAGTGTACTTATAATATAATAAACATTTATAATAATGAATGTAATCATTATTTGTCATCATGGTACATTTTTTTAGAAATTCATATACAATCATTTAAATGTGATATACAGATAAAATATTAATAAATACATTATTATTATATTAAGTGTCATATATAAAATAAGGTTTAAGTCCAAATTAATTCAACTTAATGTCTTTTATAACTGGTAATAACAACTTATATTGTATTAATGATTTTTATTTCATTTAATATTGTTACCAGTAACCAGCATAGAAAATTATCAGAATATAAATTGTTTAATGTGATTATATGAGTAAATTAATATTTTTATTTATGTTTTAAATGTATTGAAATTTACTTTAGCGAATTTAATAAGGATCAATCACAAATTGTGCCACAATGTTAAGAGGTCAGGAACTGAGTCATGAAGTTATTCAAAAAATTAACACTGTACCTTTTATTTTGGTTCCATTAGTTTTTGGAGTAAGTGTCATTTCAACTAAAATTTTGAAGTTTAATTGTGCTTTTTTATTTTTACATTAAATATAATTTTTATTTTTAATAATACTTTTACTTTATTATAAAAATTGTATAACTATTAAATTAAACATACTTTTTAAAGTATTTTGAAGGAAAGAAACATTTGTTTCTTATAAAAATAAATATGAAAGATAATTTTAATATATAACATCACAATATGCATGCATTGCAATACTTTTTTACTATTTGAATTCTACAATCTTACTTTATCCTTAATATACATTTATTTTACTTATACACTGAGAAAAAAGTTGCATTAAAACTTATTATATTGTGTCAAAAAGTGAGGACAGAGTCAATCATCTTGTCATATTTAACATACATTTTAAAAGAGGTTATGAGAATTGTACAAGTTTTTATTATCTAGTATAATATAAATAATTGTTTATCTTTTAGCCTTTTTTACAATAGATAATAATTATGATATGTTATTAAACCTTATCCCCTTTTTTTGACAATATATAATAATTTTTAATTTAATTTTTTTCTAAGTATATATTTATAAATATGCAGTTAATTTTTTGAAAATTGTGTGCATTTTTTCATAAATTGATCATAGATAAATTATGTTGATTGTTTTAAAAGTTATAAAAGACATAAATTTATTTTTTCCAATTATATCAATTGAATGATGTATTTTCTTTTTTATCTTAAAATAAATTAAATTTATTTATATATATATAAATATATTAATATCAACTTTTAATTTACAAAGATACTAATAAACTTAAAAATGTTCTTGTATGTTCTTGATTTTATTATATCTACTATTATTATAAGTTTCTTAATCAAATTACATGTTACTTCTGTAATTCTTGCAAATTTGGGACTAGAAATTGAACATTTCTCCTATAAGTTTTTATTTGTTTATAATTTAATTTTTCTTAAGAAATTTTTCTTATTGTTATTTTAAGAATAACAAAGCATTAAACAAATATTGTAAAATTTATATAAAAAAGAGGTTTTTTTAAGGAACAATTTTGTCGGTAATTATAAATATTAAAGTTTATTTGTGTTGCATACTTACACTGGTGATATGTGATGTTAAAGATGATTTTTTAGTCAAATTGTAGAGTTATTATTATTTCAATATATTATAAAACTATTATAATTAATATATACTATATCTTAATAATTTCCATAAAAGGAAACCAAAATTATTGTTTTTATTTCAATTTCATAAATACTAATATGTTATTGACATATGCTTTATTAATGTTCACCTTCATGAAAAATAACACAATATAATATTAAAATAAATGAAACGTTAAATTTACAGATTGGACTTGAAATAGCTGGTATAATTTTTGTATCTATGTGGCCTGAGGAGGAAAGTAAATGTGATACTTACTTTATCTACTTGTACCTTCACTGTTTTTTTTGGTTGGTTGTATTAATAACTGACAGCATATTGAGATCAAGACATCATCAGGTTCGCATATGCGGATATTTAGATTTTTATCAGTCAACTTATCAATATGTACGAGCCCCATTTTTCGTCGTATCTTTGTGGAACACAGCGTTCTTGTTAATTGCTGCTGTATTACATAATACGCACAAGGAAAATTATGAGATATACTGTAGATCATCTGAATGGTTGACTCCAATCAATTATATATTATTATTAACAACTATTGAACTTGTGATAATTATACCTGTTTACATGAACTATATCAGTAAGTAATAACATATAATAAGAAATTACTTAATGGTATATTAAAAATAGAAAATATATTATTTACTACTTGGCTATTTTAAATTCTATATACCACTGGAAGGAGTGAATTATTAATACTTTTTAAATAATCAATATATATTTTAAATTTATAGTTTTATAACTGCAAAGTTATTTTTAATTTTTTAAGTACATTTAAAGCAACTTTTATTTACAATTTATAACAATATTTTTTTATTTAATCAGTTTTAGCAAGATTTTTTTACTACTGTCTTCATTTTTGTGTTAAATATTGGATGTCTGTTTCGCAGAACGTATTCGAACTTTTAATAAGTTAAAGCCTCAACCTGACGTGACCCGTGAAGAATGGCTGACTCCTTTTACACAGGACTCATATGCTTCAGGAGGCGAGGTGGGCTATCATACAAGAGGCTCAAACTTGGCCGAGTTGCTTGAAAAGCAAGCAGATTTGATTAGATATTTAAGAGATCACAACGTCAAGTTAAGTCACCAGATGATGCTTCTCGCGTCTCAGCGCCGAATAATGCAACAATAGACATTTTGTACATTTTTATACGGAGTGACATATACTCCAGTGATGATGCAAATAATTAAATTATTTCTTCGATATCTTTATGTATGTTTATTGTAAGTGGACTTGTGTTAGTTTAAAATTTTAATAGGGTTTTTTATTGAATTTTTATTATATTTATGCTTGACACACATGCACGCCCTGTATATAAATAATTTCTGTGACATATGTGATTCAAGTGCTCAAAGTTATAAGATACGTTGCCAATTTTAATCTTATTCTTGTTTTTACAATATTTTTTAGGTTTTTATTTTATAAAATCAAGTTCTTTTTGTTTAGTTTATGTTTAATTTATATTCATTACATATGAAAAGTGAGTTGTGAGGTTGAAAATCAAAGTTTCATACATTTAATATTTTTACAATTTTTTATACTCTATTCGGTAAAAAAGTAATAAAATTAGTAAAATTGATAGCAATTGTATATACAATAAAGTGTATTTGTTTTGATGTTATTACTATTCATGAATATTTTTATTCAGGACAATTAAATATTTTATTAAAATAAAGTAATTTTATTTATCACCTTTTTGTTTAGAAAAACTCCCATCATCACTCTTTTATTTTATTCTGGATTAAAAAATGCGCGTTATTAATAATGTATGATACTGAATATTTAATTTAAATTAAAATCCAATAATATAGAATGGTTACGTAATAATTAAGTTTATTTCTGTACATGACTTAAGCCTGGAATTATATTTGTATTTATTATGATATATATTAATTCTAATTTTAAATAAAAATATAATAAAAATTTATTTAAACTTTTTTAATCCTATCTAGGTATGAACTGTATTAATTGAACATATTTATTATAAATGTAGGTAAAAATGTTGAATGATGTAAATTTCAGATAGAGATTTGTACATGTGTGTAAAATAAACACGTATTACATAAAATATGTATGAAGTATTTATCTTATATGATTGTAATGTATGATTTCTAAGTTTAGTTTAATAATGAGTTTAAATTTTTTAAATTTTTAAATTTATAAATGAAGACCTGATATTATTTAAAGAAGTATTTTTGTTTTCAAAAAGTAACAGATTTGTTTAACAAAAATCTATCAGTATTATACATTAATAAATTATTTCAAAATAAATGTTAAAATTTTTTATTTGGTATTTAGTTTAATCGCATATTTTATTGAATGTACCTCTGACACATATTTAATTCACTGCTAAAAGCAGAATGCAAAAGGTTTTCAGATTTGCATAATGTATGCGATGAGTGCATACTTTTTATTTAAATAATTATATTACCATCTAATTTAAGATATTGTCATTAGTATATAAAATTTAAGTATTTAACTTCACTTTAATGTGGTGATAAAATATTGTATTTTGATTTTAAATTTCATTAAGTATGATCCGTAATATCATATCATATTTATAAGCAACAAATTTATTGAATAAGGAAACTAGCACAAAGTCATTTGATAAGAATAGCAATTTATTTCATATTTTTCTAGATACAAATGGTTCCTTGAGGGAAAAGTTCCGCACATCATGTTTCACACACCTGGTACTTTTGCATCGTAAATCAAATTTATCATCGTAATTCATCTGACACTTTTTCATCGACGCACATTTTTAAAAACTACTTCCTTCAAAGTCCAATACCTCGTTGCAAATTGTTGGAATAAATTACATAAACGAAATTCTAACATTAGATAAATTATAACATCAAATATGAAAATTCAAAAATATTGTCATATATTTAAAATGTCTTAACTCACATTTTTAGAAGCAAATGTGTATTTCTCGGCAAAATTTTGAATTATTGTTTTATTAACTGTATGGAAGGTAAATAAGCCAGTCATAAATTACAAGTTGAAATTTATGTACATGGCAAATTTTATTGTGTATTAGCGCTCATATAACCACCAGATAATCAGAAATTGAAATCGTAAAATTATGTCAATGACAAGTCATGAAAGGGAAGCCTCGACAAATAGTTTGACCCTGCCAGATCAGGTATATGCATAGCCTATACACACTTTAATCCGGGCACTGTAATTCTCTTACTTCCGTATATATAAGGCTTTCTCCTTAATCCGCATCGCTCTTTTTTTTCACATTGACGTTGCGGTAAGTCAATTTATGATAAATTCGCCTCACCCGCAAGTGTCATGAAATCACAGTTCATTATAAATTTGAGCAAAACCTAATTCTCTGATTTAGAACACGTCGAATTCAATTAGTGACCCGATTAACATAAAGTTGTAATTATATTAGCCCATAACATCTAGTAAAATTCCATACGGAGCGTTACAAGTTTATTAATCGCGGTGCAGAAGTGAACTTCCGAAAGTTGCACAAACTTTTGACCGACCACATCTATAATATTAATTTAATTTCGGCGTATTAAATTTTAAGCATCGAGGTGTTGCGTCACAATCAACTGTCAAGCGGTTTTACGAAGGACTGTGATATCTGGAATTCGATAGCCACTTCTGCTGAAATATTTCACAAGTCTGATGGCCAATCGATAACGTCATTTGAATTTTTCTTATAGACGCAAAGCTCGATGGACTACCAATGGAATCACCTCAGACCTTGGAAGCACATATTTTTTCACTGTCTCAACGTGGTACCACTTTTATTTTCATCAATTTTCGGGCCAGAAGTTACACCTAAAATTGCAGACAGAATGGTGCCTCCGTTGACTTGTCGGGCTTTAATAGCACTGGTTTTATCTTCATTAATTTTCGAAGTAGAAGACACGACTGTGTCTTTTCTAAAAGTGCTATCTTTGAATTGAACGTTATTAATTTTATCTTCATTGGATCCTAAAGTGGAAGACATTTCGATTGGAATGGTACTGCTGGTGATATTTACAGTTGACAAGGTCTCATTTACATCTGGTACAATTGTAGTTACCATATGGCGCTCTTTCACGAGATTTCTGCTAGTGAGATTTTTCAAGAAAATGCTATCATTCACATTAGCTCTTGAAAAAGTTTCGAAATCGTGCGTCGGAGGCCTTTTAGACGAGATGGTTTTGTTAGCTTTGTGGCCTTTAGTCATTATAACTGGTTCTTCGATTGGTGAAGATTTAAGTGCCATTGGAATTGGCGATAGATTCATAGGTGAATCTGCGATTTGTCTTAAAGGGTTTCTTACGTGGGAAATGAGTTTGGAATTCGGTGGCTGCCAGAGGAAGAGATAGTAGCCACTAAGCGTAACGCCCATTGAACTCACCGCAAACATGTAAGCCATCACTGTGATGATCCGGATGATTTGCTTGTGTTTGCCACTCTCAAGGTTGTCTTCCTTCTTATCACCGGGCTTACCCGATTGATTATCTTGGGGCGGTTCACCACTTTCCTTGCTCATATTGCCCAATTTATTTTTTGCGTTTTGTTTCTGAACGAATGAATTCTTGCGAATTCATTCGACGCGACGTGGATACTGCCCTCTTTTTTCTGGCTCTCGTTTGAATCACATTGAAAATTGCGGCCAGACTTTGCTTTCGTCGAGGTCGGTGGAACTGAAAGGCGCTTTCGTTATGACCGACGTTCATGTAATCTGAAGCCAAACTAAGCTTTCAAGACTGCGAACAGCTTACGGGTACTTGAATGTACATGCGCGATAACCAATTACATTGCTTTTCATTTCTTTTTTTGTTTTGCTGATAGCACAAATTAATTGGATTACAGGAGGAGTTAAACATGCTAAATTGGAGATGTAAGGGTTTGTGTTATACTATTTGTATGGTAAAGAGTGATATATACCGTAAAATAATTACAGAATGTATAAAAAATTGATTGTATTTCGAGATTTATAACTTTTCATTTTCTCATTATATGTGTAATATTGAATAGTCGAATGTTACGACGAGTCACAATATAGAATTGAAAACAGTAAAATATTATTTATATAAATATGTAACACTGTTTCTTTTGTATTTTATTCAGTATTCCTTATAAAGAAATTAATTTAATTATTTGAAAAAATCATAAACAAAATTGTTTGGATGATTATACTAAATATTTTATATTAAATAATATCCAAGTATATAAACATTTCAGATGGTACTTATCGGGTAGCTCTCCCAATTTGAGTCGCTTGATACGTGTCTGAATATTTCAAATTCAAATAATTTTCAAACTTAGGAGGGAAATTCAAAATTAGCAAATCCAAAAATCTCCGCGGGGTGGCTATGCCACCCCGCCATAAATTTTTTAAGAATCTAACTAAACTAACCACCCTAGATTCAGGGCCGTGTTGGTTGGGAGCTACCTCATAAATACCGTTTTATCCAAGTGTATTATTGGGTCCGACCCAATAAGTACCAAAAATCCATTATCCACCGGGTATTATACGTATTCTTCCTTGTAAATACCATTTGAAATGTATATTGATAAATTTCAGTATTTAAAAACAACGTATTGTAATACAGCAAAATTAAATCATTTATAAAATTTATTTCCTTAATACAATATATAATGACTTATTCGTATAAACAAATTTTAAACAGAACAAATAAGACGAAAGATAACAAGCTCCAATAATTTCGTCCGGCAAATATCATGTCTGTTTCGTTCATACGTAAAATGTATATTACACACTTACAATTCTATATACACTGCGTTCATTTGTTAATTTATTCTCTTAATATCAAATGGTCGTTTAGTTTTTACATTAATAGTATTATCGTGAAGTACTGTTCATACACTTAACGCCTCTTATCCATTATAGTAACTACATCATCACATTTACACTTTGCGCAATATAATTAGGGTTTGTTAACTAACTTATTATTCGATCTCTAGTGCGAACTTTGCTATTTAATTTAAAAGACTTAATAATCCAGTAGCCGTAATACTTTCTGGTTTATGTACAATTCTCTATATATGAAATTGTATGTACATATAAAGTTACAATCATCAAACTATCGCGCACTGAATATCAAGGAAGAATTAATTGATTTCATTCATTTGTTCGTGTTTTCCTTGGCATAAAAAATTAACTGCAAAGCGATTCATCATGGTACAAAATAAATTCGTATCCGTTTGTCTTCACGCTATCAACGCAATTACAACTCACTACCTACAACTAAAATTTCGAGCGTTTAAAATACGCTTGACTTTTATGTAATTACAATTCAAATTGTTCGAGAACATGTTATTGGCACAACCTGTAGTGTTCGAGCGAAGATATGGAAGTTTTTGAGTCCCATTTGAATGCACGATTTTAGTATGCTCGCATCTAGAATATTACCCGACTCGTAATGTTGCGTATCGTATGCTGCGTACGGTTTGGAAAACTGGTTCGTTAAATTGAATATCATATATGGGGCGTTACAACGAAACGCAAAAGTATCGTAAATAAAGTCTCGCATTGTTACACACGTCTGCGATCAATTTTTAATAATCCAATATAAATTAGCATCGAATTTGGAGCATTTAATACAAATATCATTCTGGATTAAATGCGAATGCAATATTTGGTTTCCATACAGAATACAAAAGATACGATTTTGTTTCTCAATTGTTGTTCGTGCAATTGCAAGCTAATTGCACAGAGATCTCGACTCGATGAACGATTTGTACATTGTGTTTGATTTAACTTTGGCAGTAATATGCAGACGAAATATAATATTGTCAATAATACTTTGAAGCCCTTTGCAATTATAGCATACAATTTTGGAACAAAGTCTTCGTGTAATTATAACGCAATTACATCACATTTCGACCGAATGCGATAAGCAAATTCAGGAACTCTCTAAATTCATCGCCGTGTATCTTTCAAATTTCACGATTCGACGAGTGACCTTTTTTAAATATTAGTAATAACCAGAATATAATATAATTTGAAATAATTCACAGTGAATTACTATTTAATTTTTAATGAGATACGTGTAACCCACGGAACAAGTATTTTAATTTTTCCTAAATTATATTTGAATATTTGAGTACAGTTAGAGAATGAATATAATTAGTGATACGTGAACGCTCTATAATTATGTTATTTAATTATACCAATGATGTAATTATTAGTAATTATTTTATATCATGATAAGTTATTTCATTTAATAAAATCTTCATTCAGTATAATTCGGAATTTTACCTAATTTTATATAATTCGTTGAAAATGCTTGCAATTAACGGAAAATTCGATGTTAAAATAATTATCCTTCTGCATTGGTGATTTCCAATTATTGCATTACGTTTATTATCCAATTTACAAATAAATGGAAATAAGTTGGAACCTCAGCGAAATTCCGTCTATTTTATCAAAGCATAATGTATTATGTAGACGGTGGTGCCCTCGGTTCGACTAAGTTAACTGTTTCATTTAAAACTTTGCTTAAAACAAACAAGAGTCGACTGGGTCGAATCGATTGATGAGATTCGAGTTTAGTTTCTGAAAGAGACGATGCATAGGTAACACGACAATTGTGACGCTTGGGATAGCAGGGAAAGATTACTTTACGAAATTGCTATTGTTTATTTCGCGTAATGTCTTTACTGCGCATTGATGTTTATTCCAATGAATCCTTTTTTCCCGTTCCTATACACTTTGTTCTGTCTCTCTCTTCATTTTCGTTTTCGTTTTACTATATTTCAGGAGACGTGTTACTCAACGCGAGACGCAAATAAAATGATTATTTTTCATCAAAGAAGTAAGCCCTTGTAATTTAATTTTAATTAAGTGCTCGCGTTATAATTTTGACAGTTATATTGTAATAGCAGAGTTAATTGATCGAACAAACTATAACGCAGAGTGTCTGGCGACCTGGAAAATTTTGAAAATACAAAATCGTTGAAAAATATGTTTTTGTTCCACTGTCATCAAAGCAATACAACGAGCGGCGAATTTATTAAGAATTATATTGTTTTTAATTTTTAAATCCCTAGCAGTGACAACATTGTGTTCTGTTTTTACGTTATACAATACTTGATAAAAACAGCGATTTTCATAATATTTTAGTAGCCACTTTTTTCTACCAATTTACAACACAGTATAAAAAACATAATTTGTTTATTACAAATTCAGTCGCTTATTTTAGTGTATTTTAGTGTAAAAACTTAGATGGTTGAAGAGACATATTTTAAAGATTTTTATAGCGATTATCTAAACCTAATCTTTTATAATCCAAAATGAAATAATGTTTACTTTTATTTGCAATGTACTTTTGTGACAATTGCTGTTTACGATTTCGCTATATAAATTCAATATCAGTGAAATTAACAGTAGTTTACAGTTTTAATAAAATTCGCCAGACACTTGACACAGATACAAGCTCGGGTCGAAAAGCTTGCTGCAAAATAGACTTACGCAACAGTTGCTCAAATACGCAGACAATTTGCTACAATTACACGGGAATAAATAATGGGATAGAATCAACATTGATAGACAATGTTGGACATACGCTGTTGATCGTACATGGTGAACTAGTAAGAATTATGCTGTGAATACAGTAAACCGTACTCTGTCGATAGAATGGTCATATAATTTCGGTAAAACAAAAAAGGTGCGTTGTTAGGCCAACGCAATACACCATGTTGATCTTACATATTTGTCCTATGTTGAATCAATTGAATCAATGCCATTTTGCCGTGAATCACACAGCTTTTTTCCCCGTGTACAGAGCAAACACTCCGACCTTTTTCAACAAAGATCAGTACATTGAAAACTCATTTTTGTAAAGTTACAGTAAAAAATTCGTGAATTCATATAATTGATGTAAATTTACAGTAAATATCAATACACCGCTGAAGAACAATTTTTGGACAAAATAATCATGCATATGGTAAAATCAAAGCGATAATATATTCAATTATTTGCTAAAGAATATAATTAAGATAAAGTTCAAAGCTTAGGGCCCAGCAGAAAAGGCTTTGATGTTTTCTTTTATAAAAATGAAATTGATAATAATTTTGTAATATAATGATCAGGCAGCCATTCTACAATGTTAGGAAAGTATTGTCGATTATAATAATATGTATTTTAAAGAAAAACAACAAAAGGCGGTATGAACTGTTTTTAAATATTACAAAATGTCACACCGCTTTTCATGAGTCTTTTTCAAAAATTATGTTATTATAGACATTAATATTCTCCTGGTATTAAATAATGGCTGTCCATTATGTTACAAAATAATTGTTAGTATTAGTTTAAATTAAAAAGACACTAACTCCGTGACAGTAGACCTTGAAACATCATCTTAATAGCAAAATGGATTGAACAAAAATAAATTGCATAAAATTATTAAGTACTAATTAAATAATAAATATACTTTTAATATTTATTGAACCCTCTTGATAGCAGAGAGTATATTCTAAGATATTTCAGAAATCTTTTTCTTCAATTCCCTAAGAATATACTAGGAATATTTCAAATGGACATTTCTTTGGTATTTTTAAAATGTTTTTAGATTGTAACAAAAATATTCTATGTTATTAGATGCCATGTATTTATTACTTTTCATTCATGTTTATTTCAGAAGAGCTTGTTATTGACTAAATTGTTATAGAACAAAAAATAGAAAATTAATCGTAATTTGTTTAAGCATTTCTAATTATTTGTCTGAACCTCTATGATCGTTCAATATAAAAATATCAAAACGCATTTATTCTCTCCAAAAATTTCTTATGAACAGTGTAGATATGAAATTACATATTTTTTATTGTAATTTTACAATAAGAATCCATCAACTTGGATTGTAGTTTTCGAATTTATTTACATTTTCCTCACTGTCTCTTATTTGTGGATTGATTCTGTACATGTACGAAGTTAGCAAGGCATTGTGGTATGTTTCAATTCACGAGGCACTATCTTGAATTATATGACATTGTGCTGAAACCACTCATGTCAGTTCGCTCTTGATTGTGTTCTTTCTGCTGGACTCGGATACAACTGTACCAGTTACATGGTTTATTAGGACCGTCGTGGGTATGAGGTCCGGATTTCCTTCCTCCTCCTCGCACTTGCCTGCGAATGTCGTGAGGATTGGTTGCTGAGGCGGTTTTGCTGGCGTAGTCACATGTCGCCTCCAGAGAGCCATAAGTACGCCTATCACAATTAATCCTAAAATGGCAGCTGTCACTCCTAATCCAATCAGGATGGGTGACATGTTGATAAAAAATCCTGCCTCGTCTGCAAAAATAATTCCTATTATTTTTTTGCATCCATACACATATCAATCAAAAGTTATAATTCAAGCTTTAAGCGTCTTTAAATGATTTTGTTTAATTTAATGCGTTGCTGTCAGAAGCATACAGTCCCATAATTATAATTACTAACGTTTGTGGCAATTTCAGATTCTATACCAAAGTATTGATTTGGTTACTTAATGTTGCAAATGGTATATACAATAACACGAAATTATCCTTATTAATAATGGACGTATAATATTGTAATTTTAAATTTCAGAATTTTACTTATTTTGTTATTTGCAGATGTTTTAAAATATGACAGAATGATTATTATTTCTATTAAAATTATAAATGTTTTATAAAGCGTACTTTATTAAATTAATTTGGAAATAAATTGTAATAATCTCAGTTTCATAATAAATTGGTTACATTTACAAGACTTAATATTCTATTGGTTGATTTTATCCCTAATTTAACATTTATACTTATTGCAATGTAAACAATATTATTTCGTCAATATTTAGTTTCCATTGTTTGATTAATCAATTAAATGAATTGATATTTATTTTTCATGTTATTTATCAATATTTTATAGAATTGAAGAATGAAACATTCTTTTATGTTTTTCATTATGAAAAAAACTATTCAATATTACAATTTTATAATACATGTATGGGCATAATTGTAACACATAATACTGGTTTTTTAGAATTGGAATATTTCATCGTTGAAATATCTCTCGTTGTGATTTACAACTCGAATAGTCAACAATAAAATATTAGATGTTTATTTATTTATTGAATAAAATATACGTGTGAATATTATTTTTGTTGTATATTTTCTTTTTAGATTATCGAGAGAAATGTACTTTACTAAAAATATGTAAGTAGTAAAATTATAAAATATTAAAACATCGAGATTTAAAGTCGTGAGTTTATTACAATTCTATCTTTCTAAGAAGTATTATAATAAATCATATTAATTATTATTATTAATAATGAAGTCAAATAATTAACTTTATTTTACTAAAAGTTAATCTAATCTAATCTCTTCAGTAAGTCTTTCAATGACCTTACATTGTACAATCATAATTAATTGGGCTTGCCGAATTTATGAAGTGAATAATGTTATGAATTTAATTCATCTTGAAATTACACATGGAAAAGTGAATTTCCGCTTTTTCATTAAGCCAGTATATCAATTCATTTTTTGCCGCGGATCATAAATCACGACAATCCTCATAAATGTTCATACAAACCTTGCAATTTTGGAGCAGTATTCAGGGTAATGTCATTGATGATGACAGGTTTACTAGGACCTTTCAAATTCTCCGCATATAATGCGACGGTTGTGGGTTGTCGGACTTCGAATTCCCAATGCGGATAGCTCGATACCAAGCGTTGTTTGTTGACCATTGCAACAAATTTTTGCGGAGAACCACCGTCGAAGCCTTCGATGCACGATATCCTTATCCAGGAATCGTTTCGATTGTGCGCCGTGCAATTCCGAAGCGGATAGGGTTTGCCGACTACAATAAACGGAAAAGGTAGGCGAATAATTTTGCTCCTACCGCAACGCCTTAAATATAAAATACGCTTGGCTAGTGTACCCACCTGAGGCAATTACTTCGTATTGGCACGGCTCTCTTATTTGGCCCAAAGAATTGTTAGCCCAACAGTCGAATATGCCATTATCCACGTCGCTTTCTAACGTATACCTCAGCTTGCTAGCGGTACCCTCGTTCGTGAATGTAGAGCTCGATATTTCGCTTATGTCGCCACTCTTGTTAAACGTCCAACGAAAATTGACGAACGTTGGATTTGCGTCCACTTCGCACATGAGGTTCAGACTCTCGTTCCGGTGAGTCCAATTTTTTGTACTCCTCACGTGCTTGCAGATCGGAGCATCTTTAAATTCAATGAAATCGATTAATTTCGCCAAATAAATCATTATAAAGTAACGTGCAAAAATTCATTCGTACAAATCATAGAGTGTAGATTTATATATTCTCCATCTTATAATAAGTGATATGTGTCAAAAGTCTTCACTTTTTTCTACTTTTCGTACATGAAGTTAACATTTTATAAAGTTAAATTCCTTTACTAGAAAAGTGAAAATTTCACTTATAAAATTTAGAGAGTATACGTACTAGAATTAGAATGCATGCATGTAGACAACAATTATATAAATAATTGGAAATTACATTACACTGAGAAAAAAAAACGTGGGATAAATTCACCATTTATTCATTAGAGCGTGGACTTATATCTGGTTAAAAGTTTATTTTCCTGGTAAAAACAATTAAAGTTCAAATATATTAAAAAAAAAAACAAAAAAATTTATAAACAAATGCACATTTACATTGTTAATTGTCTGATTTCTGCTCCATTCGATTATCTACGTTTCTTTAAACGCTAATTTTTCTCGATTTATTTCTCTCAGTGTATTACTGTTTGGTAGTTTATTTCTACTGTTTTTCTAAATATAAGTTTCCTCCGTGAGAAATCTACTTTTATATGCCTGAACTTTTTGACAGATATTTTAGCGCAGTTAAATATAACTTGAACTCATGATATCTCGCGATGTAAATTACGAATAAAAGTAATCCGCGTAACGAATTACAGATAACTTTATTCATAATCATTAAGTTTGCATTAGCATTACAATAAAAAACATTTAACGCGAAGATGAATGGGAATCGGAATAATTCCTTTACTTTGCCCGTAAATATATGAACATTGCAATTCGTTGCGCCTCAAAAATGCTTCTATAATGTAACGACGGTGAAATCCTTTCAAAAGCTCGCGAATTAAAGTTCCCGAATGCACCATTCATTAACATAAATGAGACGAAACAAACGAAGAATCGGCGCTATTCCATAATAATTCAACAAGTTTTTCCGGGCTCCCAAAACTCCATTATTCATGTTTGCTTTACTTTTGCGTAGCCAACATAAACTTCCGCGCGCAAATTATTCAGACACACATTGCAACAAGGTAGTTTTCATTTTCTCGTAGTTTTGTCGACATTAAACGCAGATGTTGTTAACACAAATACAGGGACGTGTTTGAGTTATGTATTTCTATAACAAGTTTTCGTAAACATAAGAGCAACTTTTCAGCAACAAGTTCTGCACACCAACGATTTGCCACGCGGACCCATTTATGTATTGTCTTTTTTATTTTTTATTTTTTGTTCATTGTTCATTTTTTATTTTATTGCCACTCCGGGTAGTTACAGGCATGCGTACAAATTGCGAGCGCTTCTTCAATATTGATATAGCATAGCGATGAACCGTGCACTTACATTTGATATCCAAGTACACCACGTTGGATATATTTCTGCCTTCCTTATTCGCTGACGCGCATGTATAATTTCCAGAAGCCTTACGAGTTATGCTTGATAATAATAGAGATTGACCTGAGAGAACAACACCGGCGGTAACGTTATGGTGTAATTCCTTGCCCTGCTCAACATTATGGAGGTCTTGTCATTCCTAATCTCATTACGTTGTTGTTAATAATGTATTAATATGCATGTATAAGATGATGCGCGTTTAATGTAAATGCTGCGAGAAGTGATGTATTGCTGTTTTCAAATTTTACGTTCAGTTACGTGAATTATTGCAGTCAATTTGTACGCGGAGGAAAATAAATTGTGTTATTTATTAATTTTTGTTGCTAAAAATATATGCACTTTCACAAAATTGAACAAATATTAATTGAGGACGTGATAAACTCTTATCAAGTGAGTAGAAAGTATTATTTTTTTTATTTCAATTTATTATTTGGATTTAGTTGTGCAAAATAAAACCAACTCGAAAAACTATATTTTGAGTCAAAGCTGTTTTGGCAAAACATAGCAAATAAAATTTCAATTAAACTTTACCCGAGACATGTCTCAGATATTAAACAGAAAGCAGCACGTTATGAAATGGAGTTGGTTCTATTTTGCATGGCAAGTTACACATATTCAGTTAAAGTTTGCTTTGATTAATTTATTTTTACATTTTAAGTTACATTTTAGTTTAATTTCTGCATTTTTTTATGTTATTGCTATTCTTGATTTTATTAAATTGTTCAGTACAAATGAATTTTATAAATTAATTTTAATAAAATAAAAGTTAATATTTTCCTTTAAAGGTGTTAACCAAAAATATACGAAGATTTAGTCATTTCATTGATTAACTTCACAATTTATTAATATTACGATTGTATTAATACTTTGAATAATTTATAGTTTAATGAAAACTTTCTTTTAGGTGAGCATTAAAAGCTTGCATTTTTCAGAATTAAAGAGAAATATTATTTAAACTGAGAAAAACATGGTTTTAAATATTAACACGTTTTATATTAACTTGACTTTATGAATAGAAAAAATTTAATACGTATTGGGAACGAATGAATTTTTAAACAAATTTTTCATTAACTTTCAATTTTCTTTTTTGCACGAATTCAAGTTCACAATAGGAATATTTGTTTTTGTGAAAACAGAATAAAAAAAAATTCTTTTTAATCAGAATAACGACAATCTATTTTAACGTGGTTCTTTGCACTTGCAATGATTTGAGTAAAACAATAAAACTCTGGAACTCGAAAGTGTTGAAAGTTTATTGCGAATGTTTTATCATTTGCAATTAAAAGTTGTGGTAGAATTAAACAATGTTCGAAGGATGATACATTCTTTGAAAACAAATGTAGACAATATTTTCCTTTCAAACACTATTGTCCCAAGTTCAATTCGCATTTGAATGGTATACGGACATTTTGGGTAAATTCTGTATATTCAAAAAACTTGTAAATATAATTGCTGAATAATTATATACAAATTAAACAAAATTTAGTTATATAATAGCTCAATATGCAAAATTAATTATAAAATTTAATTTAATGTTTTAATATTATACATTTTCATACAAATTATAATTTATATTATAATATTCACATATAACTATACTTATTCGATATATGAACTCTTATCTGATCTTTTATTGTAGTTGAACAAATTTTTTAAAAAAATAAATGAATGCACTTTTTCATCTTTAAAACGAATGATTGCACACACATCTTACAGTGAACAAACTTAAAATCTTTTTATCGTTTTATAACAGTTACGTTCATGATAAGACGACGTCACTGCCTTCATATGTAACTTAAAATGTCAATAATGCCACAAAATAAAAAGCTCGCTTAACTCCACTGTTTTGAAACTCAAACCTATTTCTGCCATTCACTTTTGAACACGGCTAATCTAATCCAAAAAACCCAAAATCCTTTCAAAACTGACGCACGTCATCGTCCAGCTTAATAAGTTCGTACGTCAAAGTTTAACGTCGAAATCGATTTGTGTTTTCAAGCCGCGAAATTGTATTTACCCAAACTTGGTCCATTTTACCAACCTCAACATAACAGTCGTATAAAAAGTTCATTAACATTTCTGCGTTTATAACAACATTTAATGCACCTAATATAAATTACTCAAAGTTTTTAATGTATGAGGTCGTATGACGTTACTTTGTCAAATGCAGGCTTACCTTATGATACCAGGTTATATTAAACATTGGAGGATTAGCTCTGACGTTGCAATCTAAATAAACATTGTCGCCTTCTTTGATATTTGATTGATTTAAGGTCGACCCCATTTTTAATGTCACAATTGGTGGAACTGTGAACAGAAATTCATATATTATATTAAAAATATATGAATTTAGAATTTTTATTTTATTTTATTTATTATTATATTTACAAATAAATAATTAAAACTATGTACAGTATTATGAAAAAAATATACTTAATTAAATAGTTACGAGTGTAATTAAATAATACGTCTTATATTTAATATTATTTTAATGTTTTCATATACTGAATGATAAATTTTTCTTTGACTTTGTGTGTAAATCTCTCATTAAAACGGCAAAGCGATCGCACGTTTAACTAAAACAATTTGCAATTACACGCGACGTAATTGAACGTTTCCAGTTTCAAAGTATTTCATTCTTAGTCGCAGAGTATCACAGCAGCAGCCATGTAAACCTGGATATTAAATGGGGTAAATTAAATACGAGCATGAGACGTCGTAGATGTAACAATAAAGTCGGCCGACTAGAATGATAAATACTCCATTTGTGTAAACGCGTGGCACCAAACAGTTTTTTAATAGCCCTCATTGATATTTATTGTTTTACGTATTTTCATTTCCGGACTTTTGTTTTTACGACCGTCCACATTCGCAAATACTTTTAACGCTGTCAACATTGCGTACGGTCATTTGAGCGTTTCCGCTGTCATCAAAATAGCTTATCAAAATCCGTTACGAAATAAAGTCACAGACTTTTTCAACGAACACGTTCTTGCAAAGCTACATCATAATTAACAGACGCTTTTAAACGTCACTCATACTTTTAGCGCGGAGAAATATTTTTCAGATTTTTCGGCACATTTCTAATGCTTCGGTTAGACCAATTTTCTCGGCCAATGACCACCAGCGAGACCGCCTTTTTCGAATTTAGTCGATTCAAGCGGGTTTCCCGTATACTTTACGGAATAATTTCAATTTCAATTCGACATATCTGCAGTACTATTGGAGCTTGAGAATTATTTGAAATATTCCAAAGACATTATTCATGCTATTCCTCAGACGACTTCAGAATATTTGTGCAATCTGGGACGCGTTACCAAAGCGTGAAATATCTTATAATTTTTAGATTTTTGCTCGAATTATACGCATTCATAAAAATTATTTTTTATTTTAATTTTAAATACGCGAGATATACTTTAAATTGTTGGGACATAAATTGAAATAAATACAGGAGAAATGTTGGTCGTTAACAAAAAATTGTATGTTGCGGTACTTACAGTGAACCTCAAGTTTCCACTTGTCTTCGATCGTAGCTTCTGGCAAATGTTGATTTCGAGCCCGACAAGTGATGTATTTCCCATCATCATCGGGACTTGGTGTCCAGTGGAGTGTACTCACCGTACCGTTTCGTCTATACTGAAATTGGGACATGAGATGATTTACAATCAGCTTCGACGTGACCATTTCATAATTGCTCGTAATTTGAGTTGACCGAACAAATTACCGCTGACTTACTTTAGTTTCGGCCGATTGCAATTCTTTTGCTCCGATGTACCAAGTTAAATTAGCCGGTGGCGAGGAACCTATACTCCTGCATTCTGTCGTGTACTTTTTTCCTTTGACTATAACTGGCTTTTTCTCGGAAATCGAGACTCTTAGTGGTTTCACTGAAATTAAAATATAGTTCTAATTGATATAAAAATGTTGCAATTTTGAAAAGCAATTTCAATCTAAAAAAAATTGATTAAAGATTACTGAATAAGTATAAAAAAATATTTTTAAACATATTCCTAAATATATTTACTAAAAATCATTCGACAATATTTTGCGTATTTGTAATGGAGGTATCAAGAACATTTTTTGGTTTGTATTAATAAAAATCTGGCTGTATCAACAACAATTTATTTGTTCTAATTAAAAGTTTAAAAATATTTTTGGACAGTAATAAGATATATAAAAATGTATAAATAAAACTACTTTTTTATTACATTTTTTGAACAAATATAGTCTACTGGAGTGGTTAAAATAAACAAGTAGTATAACTTTTTGTTATTACAACTAAAGTAGTTAGCCTAGATTGATATAGAAAGTATATGTTCTGGTTAGTTAGATCAATAAATGTAGTTTCAGTAGCCAAAAAGTAAACACCTGTGGAATTTGTTGGTTAAACCAATTAGAAATTTTAGTTCAGATTTACATAGAAAAAAATTGTGGCAATCAATTGTATTATTTTTTTCACAAATGAAAAGCAATTTTAATGCTTGTGATACAATATCGAATTGTATTAAATAATTTAAAATGATAACTAAAGCTATACAAATCTGGTTTATAACTGCATTTATAACTCACAGTTAAGTCTAATGAAAACGGTCGTCCTAAATGGTTCCGTAAGATTTGTGTTACTGGCTTCACAAGTTAATTTGGTGTGGTTGTGACTTCGCTGAAGACTTCTGATTATAACGTGTTTAATAATAACCGGTTGATTAGTCTCGTCGTGTCTCTCAGATGTTGTAACTTTATAATAATCAGGATTAAATTGAGAATCAATGAGATCAGACCCTATGTACCACCTCACCCGGGGCAAAGGTTTTCCTGTTGACAAAATTATGAAACATTTGGATTTTAGTGTTCGATAAGTACACTGAGAGAAATATATGGGTATATTTTACTAAGTGTTTTCGTAAAGTTGTGATATATTATCTTTCTTTTAAATAAATACTAATATTATTTCATATATTACGAATTCATATATTACGAATTACCAAGATCTTGGTA
>JABFPN010000189.1:0-61782 GCA_022817305.1 Leptoteleia sp. ZL-2020 | reverse complement strand
TTTTTTTTGATCGGACATCGGCATAAGTCGGGGTTTTATCGCGGTGCGATTAATCGGGGCGCGATTTTTCGGTTAATTTCGCGGGATAAAGCGCGATTGGGTTGCGAGGGGGCGATCGAGTCGGGCGAGTCCATTTCGGCGGCGCGGGGGTGTCCGGCGGGCTGGCGGGAATCAGCGAGCACGCACCGTGCATCGATTGGGGGGAGGGGCACGAGCGCTCGAGGGAGGGGAATAGTAAAACAGAAAACACGCGGACACTGTCACCCGAGGCGCTTTTTCCCGCCAGTGCCACGGCGAGGATGTATTTTTTTTTCTTCTCTCCCCCCCCCCTTTACGTTTATTTTTCTTATTTTATTTTGTTTGTTTGTTCGCCGTGAATGATTTAATTGTTGACGTTTGCTTGTTTATTTATTTTGTTTTATTCCGAAAATGCAGTGCTCGCTGGAAGTTATTAAGATAAATTGTTCAGATAATTATTTAGATAAATGAAAATTTTATTAATTGTTCACAGTTGGTTATTTATTTATTTCGGGTTCGAAAATGTAATTATTTTTAGAGGTTATTCAGATAATTATCTGGATAAATTGGAATTTTAATTCAATCAACTGGTTGTAATTAAAAGTTATTTAAAGTTGATCCGAACATGAGATAACTTGAATTTTAAAATTAATTGTATTAGTTAATTAATTATAATTTGGTGATCGAACTTAATTAATCGTCTCTAATTAGTTTTTTTTATTATTAATATTAATTTACGTTTATTTATATTTCGTTGTTAAGTTTAAATTTACAACTTTTCAGTTTTTTTTTTTCGCTAAAAGTCAGTTTTTTTATTATATATTTTTAGCTCGTAATTTGTAGGTTATTTTTGTTATTACATTATGATTGTGTAGTTTCAAAGTCTAGTTGTTTACGTTCAAAAATCCAAATATACGAAATGAATCACTCGAAAAAGACCGAAATTAATGACTGAAATCTCATTATATTAATTCTAAAAATAAAATATCTTTATTATTATTATTATATTAATTATTATACTATGATTTAAATTTATTTAATGAGTATTAATTACTATAATTATTATTGTCGATAGTGTAAAATATAATTATACGAAATAAAAATAAATAATCAATGAAAATAAATAATAAAAATAAATTAGCATATAATATCAATTATATGATTATTAATATAACAAGAATTAGAATGGTTAAATCTGTTAATGACATATTTTGACTTTTTTACTGATTATTAATGAGATAAGTTCGAAACTATAAATATATTTTTTAAAATATAAAGAAATAATAATTTCTTGAATTTTATTTTTGTTCCGAAACGTTTTCAATTTTTAATTATAAATTTTGTGCCAATTTTTATACGTTCTATATTATTTATGAACAAATCAAATAATAAATTTGGTATTTCTTTTAATCGACAAATCAAATTAATATTTTGAAAACTGAAGAATGATAAAAATGATTGTAACAGCTTATATAATTTAATAATTATTAATATTATATAATATTTATGTAAAATTTTTTAATACTTCATTTTTCAATTTTTAATATGTAATAAATAATATAAAATGATAATGCTTGGAGTCAGCATTAAAATGGTTCATAAATAAGTCATAACAAATTAAATAAAGTTTTTTTTATGTAAACTCATGAAACAAGTACCTAAAAATTATATTTATAATATAAATATTATTTAAATATATAAATTAGTCTATAACTTTATTACAATGTGTGATTTTTTTTATATTTTATTATTATTAAATTAATTACTTAATAAATAATTAAATGAATTAATATATATATATTAAAATTGTTTAAAAAATGTTTTAATAATATAAAAATAAAAATAACCAAATTAAGTGTAACCATATTTATAAGTGTCAACATTCTTAATTTTGATATGCACCAAAAATAATGCACTAAAATAGAATATTGAAAAATATTTTACATCAATATTATATAGCATTAAAACAAATCAATATTATATAGCATTGTACAAAAATTAACGTACAATATTGCAAATAAGTGAAATTTTAAAATTTATAATTCAATTAAATTAATTAATTAAACAATTGCATTTGGTGATAAAAATCAAATTTAAAATTCATCATTTAAATGATGTTCAATCATTATACTCTTTATGAAAGGGTTATTTTTTTTTTGTATTTTCATTATTAAAATTAAAATGTCTGAGTTTAAACGTTTTATTAGGAATATGACTGAAAAATATTTTTGATTTGTTCTCAGTGACAGGGTTGGATCCTTTTCACATTTCGCATTGTGTGAAATATAAATTAGGATTACTTTTCTATTAATTTTTCAAACTGACATTTACTATTATCAATATAATCACAGTTAATTTGATTTAAATTCACAATTTAATTGTGTTCAACTCATTAATACATCATAATTTTATTATACAATTGTTTAAATTCTGTTGAATAAAATTGTTATTATTTTAAATTTAAATTATATATAATATTACAACATCTAAAGCAGTCAACAATATTCTTTAACAATATTAAAATAATAATTTTTACTGACATTTGCAATAATAAAAATAATTCATATAATTATTCATGTTTTTAAAGAAGTAAAACTAACTTCACTGTAATAATAATAAATATAATAAATAATATTCTCTAGTTAATGATATAATGTTAGTAAAAATTTATTTCGTAACTTCACTTATATTAAAAAAAAAAAGTATTTACATTTACATTTCTGTACAATGCTTTCTATAAACATTGAACTCATATTTGACATTTCAAATCAATAAAAACAAATATTAAAATCAATCAATTTTGTGACTGATATTAAAATTGACTTTATCATAACAATCGTGAAATTGTAAATGAAAGACTATTCAGTATTATTATTAAAAATAAAATATCTCCAAGTTGCAAATCTGCGAGATAAAATTTATCTTAAAAATACAAGAATTAATGACTCAAGGAATATACGAGTATTAATGAAAGAACGTTTCAATGGAATGTGAATGGCAGATAATGCGTCTTCGAGTAACTTTTTCATTCATCGAAACTGATTGTCAACTGTTCGTTTACCTTGTAAACTTAATTCATAAAAAATAACTCTTTTATCGTCAAATTCAAACTATTAGTTGTTCATATTAAATCATTCATTTTTCTTTAAATTTCAAAGAAAATTAAATAATATTCATTATAATCAAATTATATATAATGATAATTGTAAAATGTATATTGGAAATATTGATAATAGTAAAGTTTATTAAATTAAATAGCGGAAAGTTAAGTCCAGACCAAAAAAATTAACTCTTTTTTTTTTTGGTATAAAATATCAATCTCATTTTCTCTCTGTTTAAATGCATTTATCTTATTATTAATGAGTAAATAAATGCATATATAAGTATACACTTGACTTCCATATATTTGCTTTTCACTTATTTTCCCTTCCACACATTTGCCTATTTTTCTTCCATACATTTGATGAAATCTGACAAATATCAATAAGATTTAAAACAATGAAATCGAGTATTAAGTTGCGCAGTGACCTTCTGCGCCGGAAAAGCAAATATGTGGAAGTTTCCGGTTGCAATAAAAGCAAATGTGTGGAAGTCGAGTGTACCTTGGTTACTTTTTTCAATAAAAAATTCATTAAAGCAAATGTAAAAATGCATAAATATAAAATAAAACGAAAAGCAAAATCGACAGTATTCTTGACTTAACTTTTAAGCTAAAAAAAATTGTCAAACATCTTCGTGGAATAATTTAAAAATCATAATTTGGTGACTTACCCAACCCTGTACACATAAGCTTACACTCTTTTTTTTTAACAATACAACAGTTGTAAAACATTTGAGCAATCAAAAACGATAGTATATATTAAAAAAAAATTAACAACTTTTATCATTAAACACTTGTCACTATCAGTCCTTTTCTTTTTGGCACCATTCACTGGATTAGAAATCGATCACTTGGCACTATTCGTACCCAGTCTCAGTGATTCGTGAACTTCAACTTGAATTATATTATCCTCGTTTTAACTAGAATTATTTAAAACAAGAACAGAGAATTTCACGATTCTCATCGACTGGGAATATCTAGTCTTATATATAATATGCATCTTAATAAAAATATATATCTTTGTATCATTTATACACGAGTATATGATTTCGTGTTGTATAGATGCATATAGAATATATATGTATATATGTTTTTGTAACGAGTGCACGGAAATTGCCCTGTTTCCGTCCTGTTTGGAAGACGGAAACCAGCTGATTCTAGACGAGGACGGAAACTACTCGTTTTACACCCTAGAGCGGAAACTAACAAGTTACCGAAGAGACGCGGATGGAGACTAGTCGTTTTCCACCCTAGGGCGGAAACTGGCAAGTTTCCAAAGAGACTAGGACGGAAACTAGCAAATTTCCGAAGAGACTAGGATGGAAACTAGTCGTTTTCCACCCTAGGGCGGAAACTGGCAAGTTTCCAAAGAGACTAGGACGGAAACTAGCAAACTTCCAAAGAGACTAGGATGGAAACTAGTCGTTTTCCACCCTAGGACGGAAACTAGCAAATTTCCAAAGAGACGCGGACTGAAACTAGTCGTTTTTCCACCCTAGGGCGAAAACTGACAAGTTTCCAAAGAGACGCGAACTGAAACTAGCAAATTTCCAAAGAGACGAGGACGGAAACTAGTCGCTTTCCACCCTAGGGCGGAAACTAACAAGTTTCCAAAGAAACGCGGACTGAAACCAGTTGTTTTCCACCCTAAGCCAGAAACTAACAAGTTTCCAAAGAGACGCGGATGGAGACTAGTCGTTTTCCACCCTAGGACGGAAACTAGCAAATTTCCAAAGAGACGCGGACTGAAACTAGTCGTTTTTCCACCTTAGGGCGGAAACTAACAAGTTTCCAAAGAGACGCTGACATAAACTAGCAAGTTTCCAAGGATACTCGGACAGAAACTAGTCGTTTTCCACCCTAGAGCGGAAACTAGCAAGTTTCCAAACAGAACAGAAACAGGGCACTTTCCTTACACTTGTTACAAAAAATAGTATATGCACCAGGGACGGAGCGACGATTAGAGACTCGTGTAAAATTAACACTCGTCAATAATAGCTATCGCTCCGTCCTTGGTGCATAATATACTAATATATCTTTTACCCTTAGAATTAATTAATACGTCATATTCCACATATTTGTATTGCACTTGGTTCCAATTTAAATGTTGGCCACCTCTGTAATGATGTCCATGTAGATGACGATTCCTTTCAGGAAAATATCCTTGTTCAGATATTCGTTGTGGTCGTGTAACAAAATTGGCGTGTTATTAGCCGGAGTAAAACCGATTGCAGGGATCCCCAACTGAAAATAAAATTCATTTTATACTTTACTACCTTGTTGAGAATTGATTTATTTACTTATTTACCCTGGTTCATTTCAGGTCGAAACTTTGTATTCTTTGAACCAGGGTAGTTTTCGGGAAGAGTTTTAGTCAAAATAGTTAAATAATTGTTCGTTAAAAAATTTGTTTTATCCTTTATATCGTAATTAATGCGTGTTAAATTTCATATGTACTTTTTAAGCTTTACATTTCTGCCAACTGTTTTCAACTGTAATATTTACCGAAAACTTTATGCTTTGGTAATAGATTTCAATGTAAATTAAATTCCAAACATCTGTTTTGGATTTATTTATATAATTTTTATGGAAATGTAATTAATAATTATATTTGTCTTATTTTACAGAATAGAATTATTCTATCCGAAGAAAATAAACTGATTGTTTACAGTATTATTTTCACTAATGTAATTTTACTAATGTAATATTAATATAATATTAATATAACTTTTGCTTTTTTAATAACACTAATTACTTTTTTTTTTTTTTTGGAATTGTTCGAAATATATACATATATAAATTTTATTGTGTAATTTATCAAATTTATTAATTTATAATAACAAACTACATCTTTATTCGATCTTCACTAATTTTTTCTTCTCCATTTTACTCTAATTAATTTGAATTCTATTTTTAACTTTTATTAATTTACATCAAATGTATATACTTTTATACATACTTTATATATATAAAGTGTTTTTGTATTATTCTTAATTTATATATATATATATATGTAATAAATAATTAATAAAATAAAAAAATGGGAAAAAAATAAATTAAAAATAAAATTATATATATATGTATATATATAAATAGAAATATGTACTGTTGTTAATTAATTTCCCATGAAAATATATAAAAGGAAAATAACTTTCGCACCTCTCGAAGGTATCGACTATCAGTTCCTCCAGGGAATGTACTGGTCCTCAAAGTTAGACCCTGTTTATCGCAGCTCCTTTTGAAAGCCAACCAATAGGGATTGCTATCGTCGCATTTGGTGCTCTCGATGCGAGGGGATTTTTGCTCGTAAACGATGTGCACCCCTTCACCCGCTTCTTTGCACCACTTGTTGAACATTGCTTCAACCTCGTCCGGATCGTAGCTGGGTGGTATACGAACATCAAAAACGGCGGTCATCTCATCTGGTATGACATTCGTTTGCACTCCACCCTAAATTCAGAAAAATTTCTTCTCTTATTAAACGATTTGAAACATTTTCTCATCAATGCAGTAAATTATTTCGTTAATTTCCATTTTTTTCTTTTAACATTTGTGGAATTGAATAATTTAACATTCATATTTGGCGCGAAAGCGCGCGCATTTTACTCAACAGCTGCAACTTCACGTTGAGCTCTTTTTGTTGAGAATTGAATGGAATTTTTGTTTTTCCTTTGTTTGATAATCCAAATTAATAATAATTTACAGGAATATGTACAAAATGATGTTAAAATTTGGACAAAATTCAATTTGAAATTTCAAATGTTTTATATACTATGTGTGGAGTTTGCGAATTTTATGATACTGTAAAATAAAACATTTTTAATATTGTCTGTATAAAAATGTAATGTTTCTAAATATTTGGAAGGCCAAATTAAAGAAATAAAAACAATAATATTGTTTGTTTAATGTAAAAACCATAGAAATGGATGTAAATACAAAACAAAAATAAATGCAGCTTACATTTTGTATTTTGAAAATGTTTCATTTTTCAGTCCTACCGAATTTCATTAAAAAAAAAAAAAAAGAAATGTCTAATCTTTTGCGTTAACACAATAAAAAATATGTTTGGAAAAAAAAAGTTTAAATTGTTCGAAATTCCACATTTCAATGAATAAAAAATTATTTTAAAAATAAAATAAATCGTTTAGTTGAATCACCACTTCATTTATTTAACCGGCATATTTTTCCCATTTAAATATATGTTCATTAGTCTTATCTTAATAAGTACGTATTATACAATATTATGACTTAATTTTATATAATATAGATAAATTTATTTATCAGTAAAAAATAAAATTTTCAATTAAATCTTTCTCTTGAATATCATTATATTAATGACTTAAATTTAAATATCACTAAAAGCGTCAAGTTATTTTTAAGATTATTATTTTATTATATTTTATTACTTAATTTGAATTTTTTTTAATAATAGCATTAGTTTTTTATATCTAATTTTATACGTTCAATCTTTCACCGAAATATTATTATATTTAACGAATATTTAATTAACTGTTTCCAGTTTATATTAAAACAATATTAGATTATAAAATAAATTAACTTGTTTATATTAGATTCTACTATTGATTTATATAAATTTATTTATATACATTTCAATCAATTTTTTAGAATAATAAATTTGATTAAATTAATAATAAAAACTTAATTATTAAAGTTCGCTCTTTCATTAGATAATTAACTGACGCATTATATAAAGTATTTTTAAAATAATTTTTCACTTAATATTTGATGAATATTTTTCGCGCCAACTTACCACTATCCAAACTCCTGTTATTTCAGACATGTAAATTTCATTATCAAAATTAGAAATTAATTCCACAATACTTGAATTATTTAAATATTAAATTAACTGTGAAAAAATTTCTACTTATTATCTATACGAAAGCACAAAAACGTACCGAAAAAAAAAACAAATTTACATAAATAATAATTTAAAATAAACAGAATACGAAAAGGATTTTTGTTCATTAAAAAAAGTTAATATCGCAAACAAGTAAAAAAGAACATTAATGTAATTTTTATCATAAATTGTAGGTCATTATCAAGGTGTATGCAACACATACTTAATTATTATTACCATCAACTAACTATGCTTATCTTAATATGGCACTAATATTGTTTAAAATACTATTACAGTATATTAATAGAAGATATGTGGCTTTAAGTTGGTATTCCGAGACGAAGGAGACGAACTACCAAGATAATAGTATATTATGCACCAAGGACGGAGCGATAGCGATTATAGACGAGTGTGAAGTTGGCCGCGCAAGATAAAAACGGCTAATTTCACACGATTCTCTAATCCTCGCTCCGTTTCTGGTGCATATACTATTTTTTGTAACAAGTGTAAGGAGTGCTCTGTTTGGAAACTTGCTAGTTTCCGCCCTAGGGCGGAAAACGACTACTTTCCGTCCGCGTCTCCTTTGAAACCCGCTAGTTTCTTCCATAGGGCGGAAATTGACTAATTTCCGTACACGCAGAAAAATAAAACAGTTAATATCCCCATAAAAAATTGGATTCCAATCCCAGAAGACAATTTATGAAGATTCTTATGATAAACTATGAAAGAAATACTATAATAAAGCATATATTCCAATAAATCTGTAAAAATTCCAATAAATTTATAGGAAAAACTACTTTATTTTAGCATTTATTTCATATTTTATTACAAGTATGTTCATAAATTGTCTTCTGGGGTTGGAATCCAATTTTTTATAGTAAAATTAACAATTTATTTTTCTGCCTGTAAGCTCTCGTCTATAATCAACTGGTTTCAGTCTTCTAAAGAGGACGGAAACAGGACAGTTTCCGTGCACTCATTACAAAAAATTATTTATCTCCAAATCAAACAATGCATTTCATTTTCTGTAAAAACAAAATATGTTGGTAACCCGAAGGATCAACACGTTTTACTTTTAAGATGAATAAAACATCTTATAAGGTGTTTCAACCTACAATTTATCATTCCTAAGTAACTCATACAAATGTTTGAATAAAGAATAATGCGTAAATGAAAAATTGTACAAATACAACAAGAAACAACAAAGCAATGTACCCAAATCTTCGTTAAATTAATCGAAAAAACGTCTCCGATCTCCAAATTTTCATCCTTCATCTTCCTCTTTTGCTCCGTTCGGAACTCATAAAACTTGTCGACGATCTTCTGCAGCTTCTCGCCGGCGGTATTGTCAATGAGGAGGGAACCGTGGCCGGGGTTTCCCGGACACTTAATCTCCATTTGCCAAATGTAACGCTCCCCGCTGAAGACGTAGAAGGCGTTCTCCGGTGAACAGATACCCTCGTCCAATCCAAAGCCGACGTTCATCGTCTTGAAGCTGTCCGTTTTCACGAACAATCGCATGCCCAATTTGCCAGCGATCTCCTCGTCCGGCACGAAGGAGAGGTGGACGGTCCTTTTCAGCCGTTCGCCCCGACGTTTCAGACGCCTCACGGCTTCTATGAACATCACCCCGACGCACTTCATGTCCTGCGAACCGCGGGCATAAATGTTCCCCTCCGCGTCCATGTGGGCGTCGAACGGTGGATAGGTCCATTTTTCCTAAAAAAAATATGCAATTACCCAATTAGCAATTTTCGTTTTATTTTATTACTTTATTCAAATAAAGTTAAATTGTGTAATGTTGTTTCAATTTTAATATATTAGGATGAAATCTGTTCATACGAATAATTCATTTTTTTCTTGACATTCATATTTGGCGCGGATGCGCGCGCACTTTTATCCAACAACTGCAACTTCACGCTGAGCTTTACTTTTTAAGAATGAAAGTTGCAGAATTTTGATCAATTTAAATTGAATATCATTGGTACCGCCAACTTTTTAGTAACATTCCCAAACATTAAATTCTGTATATATTTGCAATTTTGAATATTCCTTCAATATTAGATATTCCTCCAATATTGAACATAATATTGCAGAATTTTGATGTTTTTTTACATTGAATACCATTAGTTCCAATCTTTAAGTAACATTCCCTAATATAATTTTTTACATATATTTGCAATTTTGAATATTCCTTCAATATTAGATATTCCTCCAATATTGAACATAATATTGCAGAATTTTGATGTTTTTTGCATTGAATACCATTGGTTCCAACCTTTAAGTAACATTCCCTAATATAATTTTTTACATATATTTGCAACGTTGAATATTCCTTCAATATTATATATTCCTTTAATATTGGATATTCCTTTGATATTGAATATATTGCAGAATTTTAATTTTTTACATTGAATATCATTAGTTCCAACTTTTTAGTAACATCCCCTAACAGTTCCTCAATATTTAATACAATATAGCAAATATTTGAATATGTTAAATTGAATATTCTTGGTCCCAACTTTTTAGGCCAATTTCCTAGCACTAATTTCTAGATATCTTTGCTACATATTACATCACACTTTTAATAATATTCACCAATATTATAGTAACATTGGCGAGATATTCATTAATATGATTGTAATATAATTTAACGTACATTTATTAATACTACTGAAAATAAGATTTGAATGTAATAACTTTATTATTGGAGACCTATAAGTGTGCAACTATTCAATAATCAAAGTAAATTTATTTCCAGTTTTCCAAAAGTGGAAAGTGTTTCCATAATTCTGATGCACTTTAAAATGTTATACCCAATTTAAAACTTTCAGTAATAAATTGTACTTTATAATATTTATTTAAATTGGAACACCTTGATACATTTATTGCTGATTTCAACTCATTACACGTGTCTTCACGATACTTGCAAATTAATACATTTTCTTATCTAACAACACAGAACTGGAAGTCACACTTTATCTCAGACAGTTAATAAACACTGCTCGGTTAATACCGAACGCAGATAACAAATGAAGTGAAACAATTATTAATAACAATTTGTCATTTCAATTGTTATAGCTACCAATTATCATTATGTATATACTAATTGAATAATGAACGTAATTCATCATTGTTACACGAAACAAAGTCGAAGCGAAATTTACTTTTTGTTTAAATTAACAAACAGATTTGGAATTCCTAAAAGTAGATTTCTTTTTCATACAATGATGAAATAATAATATTATTTTCAAGTTAAATGCAAGAAAAAATTATCAACAGATTAATTGAAAATTAACAGTAATTTTTTTGGTTGTTGATAATATTGAAAACACGAAATTTATTATGATACCAAAACTTTGATCAGATAAGTATCATCCTGACCAAACGAGTTGATTTGAATATGAGATTAACATTCGGTTTACTAATTTACATTGATCGCTTTTTAATTACCTTCTGTCGCTCCGAACAAAATATATACATTCATTAAGTTACTATTTAATTACTTTTCCAACATTTTATACTTAGATAAAATACCTAACTTAATCTCCATATATTTTGTGGAATCTTTTTAAACTCGTATTCCTATTATAACTTTTTCATTTATAACTAACTTATATTTTTAAAACGATATTTAAGTTTATATATATGTATAATTTTAACATATTTATCGTGCGAAAAATTATTTTATTAATATTATCAAGGCATCAGAATTAATATTATCACTCGATATTGAGGCAACCATATTATTTACACAAATTCAAAATCTTATTGACTCAACAGAATAAATTAATATTATGATGATAAATGTTTTCAAAAATACATTCATTCTAAGTTATGTTCTGGCGTGAGAAAGTGTAATCTTAATTTACGCCAGATGTTTTTCTACTTACTTCAAACAATTCGATACTTTAGTGCTATTGGTAATATTGATTTATAACTGGTAATACATTTATATATGTATGTCTAATGGCAGTTTTAATGAGGACATACACTCCTGGGGCCCATAAAAAATGTTAGTTTAGTTAGTTTTTAAAAATTTATAACAGTTTAAACACTCAATTTCAAATTTCCCTCCATAATTTGAAAATTTACCGCCAAAATTTGAATATGTAACGCGTACCTAGTCTCCCGAATAGGGCGAGTACCCAAAACTGCCGTTAATCATATCTATAAATATATAGTTTGTTATAAATTATCTTTGATTGGGCATTTGAATATCCATTTTTACCATTAAATTTACAAATTTTAATAAATGAACGAGTACTTATGCTTATTTTATTGAATAATCCAGTAGAAGATCTTTAAAATCTTAAACTACTGATAATTGATTTATAACTAAGATTACACGATGCCATCCTGCATGGAAAATCATAAACTTTCCAATTCTGAAATAATTTGAATAACAGAAGTTGAAACTAAAGTGAAATTACAATTTTCACTACTTCATTTCAACTTTAATTTCCTAACATTCTAAATCATATTCTGGTACAAAAAGATGAAGTTAGAATACAAAGTTATTTGGTATCAATTAAATAATTCATATATATAATAATCAATAAATTAATTACATTAAGTATAATAAAATCTATTTAATACAAATGAAATTAAACAAGAATTAATTATTTTTATGTAAAAAAAAAAAAATAAAAAAACTCTCTTACATATTGTATTACAAATAAATAAAATTAATTCTTTTTTTAATTTATTTGTTATAAAAGATAAAACTAGGCTTAATTTCATTTATTTGAATATTTAATAGTAAAAATGAAAGTTGTTTTCCCACTTTTAAATAGATATTTAGAAAAAAAAACTGGAATTAATCCAGTATATTACTTATAAATGTTACTAATTTTCCTGTCATTGAAATATTTTCGTGATTAAACAGCTGTGCTGATTATATTAATTAAGTTAATTAGAAGTGAAATTCTTAATGAATCGTACAGCAAAAACAGGAACTACATCCATGTGACTGTTCAAGAGAATGGATGGCTTCGATGGATCGGTTCCTGGCCAGGTCATAGTAAACACCGGCTTCCTCGGTGCAACTTCGTACACATTGTAACTGAGATCAAGTGATTTTGCCTGACCTTCCAGCCATTTTATGCATTCATCTGTAAACAACAATTACACTTTAATCATTTAATTCATTTTTTTCTTATTTATCTAAATAGTTTTTTGAACAAACCATAAAAAACTAATAAATAATAATTTCTTTTAAAAGTAAAAAAATCTTAAAAGAATAAAAATTCACCATCATTTATTTATTTTTTTGATGACAAAGTAAAATTTTTTTATCATATAAACTATTTTTTTATAAAATTAATATAAATTATGATAAGATGATATAATAAAATGGATGTTAGATATAAAATAATTAATAATTAATAAGTTGCAATGTCATTAATTATGCAATTTTGCAAATTTCAACAATTATCGTTTAAATATATATTAGTAAATATTAGACTAATGAAATATTAAGTAAAATCTGTCAAATATGATAAATAAAAATTATTCATGCACAACAATAAACAAGGTAATAAAACTAGTAATAAAAGTAATAATTAAATCATTGCAAATATGGCGAATTGTACAAAAGTAGAAAATGATAAGAAAAAAAGATTTAAAAAATCTCTCTTCGGTAATCAAACTGTGACTTAATCTTACAAAAGCCCATCATTAATTTCGTATCGCCAACATTTATTATCATGACTATTCAAAACCTGAACAATTGCACAATCAAATAAATCAAAGTGATAAACATTTGACAAGCAACATCTTAAGCTTGTTGTTTAATGATCCTTTTTTTTTTCTTTCATTTGAGTACTCAAAAAAAAAAAATAATATCTCAGTAATGTAAAGCGTCACTTCTTTTGTCTTATCTAGCCCCAGATAAAATCTCAACTCTTGCATTTCACCATTTTGTATTAAATCAAGGGTGGCGACAGCCACTCCACGAGTCAAGGTATATAAAAGTTTAAATATTGTTTAAATATTGTTTAAATATAAATATATTTATATTTTTATGTTTATAAATATAAAAATATAAAAAAAAAACATTTAAAACATGAAATTACATGAAATGAGATGGCGCTACCGTCACACTCTTTTCTAGAATTCGTGAATGTTAACTATTGTTGTCCTTCTTTTACTTGTACAGTTGCCATTATAACAAGACAAAGAATCGTCCCATTCTTGTCAGATTGAAATTAGAAGTCACTTCCAGCGACTAATTTTCTGAGAGTGGAATGGTTCATTCCGTTTATCAATTTCGCCATCTTAAACGCGGGGACCGTTGGAACGGATTTTGGCCAAGTTAAACCCCAAGTGCCTTAAATTGGCCTTTACAAAAGTTAAAAATAAAGCCATTGACGTAATGGCAATCGTTGGGGATTAATAACTGCGAGTGATTTGAGGGTTTTAACGAAACGTGCATGAATAAAACATTCGCCGAGTGCAATTTGTATGAAAATTAAGGCCGCCTGGAAATTGATGCCAATATAAGCCATTGAAACAGCTGTTTGACGCGCCACCATCGCCATCTAGCGGCGTTAATTGGAGCGTTTTTAAATGCGCCTCGGAATTACTGACATACATTAACAAGTCATTATTTATTTTACTTTTTTTTCTCGAATAAAATAAAATAAAATAAAGTATTGTAAATTAAATATTTCAATTGTTTAAGGGGAAGGGGAGAAATATTAATTTGGATTTGCATTATCAGATTAAATTGAATTTCCAATATTGTTCGGGATATAAGAGAAAAAATTTATATATAATAATAATATCTAAATATTATATATAAATTTTTATAATAATACCTAAATTTAGGTATAATAATAAATTTTGAAACGTTTTATATTAATTTAGGGATGTGTGTTTGAAAAAGTAGAGGTTTGTACTATTAAAAATAATATAAAACTTATAAGTTTTAGTATTATTTATAGCAAAAACATTTACTTCTCCAATGTATCTTTAAATGGGTTTAAATGCGATCAATTGTAATATTATTAGAGTTGTTTAAACAAAAAAAAAAATAAAAATTTTGTAATAAATGAATTATTTTAATACAATGCAATAAGTTGAACGAAGTTTTTTTCACATTATAAAAAAATTGTTCATGAATTTACCAAAAATTTGAACATTCATGAAATCTGTAATATTTTTTTTTTATAGTTAACATTTAGTTTATAATTAGCAATAATTTTATATTATTGGTTGATCAAATTGAATATCATTGGTCCCATCTTTTTGTTAACATTCTAAAATATTAATTTCTACATATATTTGCAACGTTGAATATTCCTTAAATATTATATATTCCTTTAATATTGAATATTCCTCCAATATAAACAATAATATTGTAGAATTTTGACTTGTTTTTAGTTAAATATAATTGGTTCCATCTTTTTAGTAAGTTTTTCAAATATTAATTTCTACATATATTTACAACGTTAAATATTCCATTAATATTGAATATTTCTCCAATATAAACTATAATATTGTAGAATTCTGATTTATTTTCAATTAAATATCACTGGTCCCATCATTTTAGTAACATTCTCAAATATTAATTTCTACATATATTTGCAACGTTGAATATTCCTTTAATATTGAATATTCCTCCAATATAAACTATAACATTGTAGAATTCTGATTTGTTTTTAATTAAATATAATTGGTTCCATCATTTTAGTAAGATTTTCAAATATTAATTTCTACATATATTTGCAACGTTGAATGCTCCTTTATTATTGAATATTCCTCCAATATAAACTGTAATATTGTAGAATTTTTATTTCTTATAATTAAATATCATTGGTCCCATCTTTTTAGTAACATTCTCAAATATTAATTTCGACATATATTTCCATCTTTCAATATTTCTTTAATATTAGATATTCCTTTAATATTGAACATTCCTCAAATATTAAATATAATATTGCAGAACTTTTTTAACGTTATTAAAAATTGTACATAAATTTAACAAAAACTTGAAGATTCAGGGAACTTATGCATTCTTTTTTGCAGTTAACATTTAGTTTATAACTATCAACAATTTAATTTCATCGACACAATATTAAAACCAAGTATTCCCATCCATTTTTAAGTTAATTTGATTTAATTACGCGTCGTGTATACTTTACACAACAGTTTATTATTCCTTGCGACAGCGAAGCCACAATTTCAATAGCGTACATAAGAAGAGTTTAGCTTTCAATTTGATGAAAACATTTTCCCAGTCCCACGTCCCAATATTATCCATCAATCATTTTTCACGCTCACATATTGTCATTTACTCCAATCTTTCTTAAAGATTTTACAACAAACAAAATATTCCATTTATATTCCTCTTCATTTTCTGCCATTCTTTTCTCCTTTCCTTCCATTTCCTTCTCGTTATTTATGACATATAAGTTGCGTTTAACACTGAAATAGCGAGGTTTAAACTCCGAAGGATAAATCGACTGTTAATCGCAATTTGACGCCAGTGTGTATACTTGGAAAATGAGATTTGTGCTCCGAAATTGGTCGTGGAAAAGCGATTGAAAAAGAGTCGAAGATAAAACTGGTTTTGGAAAATAGAATGTATGTCAATTTCTAGGCGCGATTGCATCACTGCCCAGAACGAAGAAACAATTGCTATTAAATTGTTTTGAAAATCACTTTAGCACGAAATGTCCATTTTTTTTTCTAAATGACAGCACGTCATTCGACATTTTATGTTCGATTCATTGATAAAATTTTCGTCCAATCCATATTTAAAATATAATTCATACCTTTCCTTAATATATGATACTTTTCTATCAGAAAATCAATGAGCATTTTGACATCAATGTAAATTATTGAAAAATAGAAAAGGTCTGTCCATTTTGCAATATTTATTAATATTATTATTATATTTTCATTATATTTGTAGGATTAAAAGGTGGATGGTTCCATTCCAATGGGTTCCTTTGTTTATATATAAATAATTCCATTGATAAAATATAAAAATTCCTCTTGCTTTTAAAAAGTACTTTAATGGACTGTATAATAGAAATCATGTTTCATATTTATAGAAGTATTCTTCAGTACGTTTAACGTCCTGCAACAGATGAGTTTTTTTGTATAATTTTTTTTTTATGACAGTATTTACAATAAGATAATAAATTTCAAAGGACAAAGAAGCATGGTAATGGGAATAATTAACTTGTTTACAAAGTTTATTATGTAAACTGTGTTTTGATTGTGGAGGTCAAGTCCCCCCCCCCCTTCAAATTCGTTTGTTGAAATTATGATGTTCAGAGAATAATTTCAATTTGTTTTTATTTCCAATGTGGACAGTTTAAACTTTTAATTGCGTTAAAAAGGCATTTAAAAGTTCAACATAAACTAAAGCAAAGTAAAAGTTGAATTGCTCTAAAGTAAAATAAAAATTCTCATTAGATATGAATTATTAATATATATATATAAAGTGAAACATATTAATATAAATAATATGAAAGTATATGGCCATATATGACTGTACATGGTCGATATATGGAAATAATTGATATAATATTCTAGCCATATATGGTTTTAATAATTTCCTTATTTTGAATTCAATTATTACCATATATGATTTAGGTCCATATATGAATTTTGTATTTTTTTATGTAGATATATAAATTTTATATTAAAACCATCTATGGCCAGATATAGTCGATATATGGCTTTGATATAATAACCATATATTGTATCAATAAACTCCTTATATTGAATTCAATTATTACCATATATCAACCATATA
The DNA here is from genome assembly GCA_022817305.1 of Leptoteleia sp. ZL-2020. Lineage (NCBI taxonomy): Eukaryota > Metazoa > Arthropoda > Insecta > Hymenoptera > Scelionidae > Leptoteleia > Leptoteleia sp. ZL-2020. The sequence goes on along the minus strand of JABFPN010000189.1, from coordinate 44,034 downwards.
TGGTCATGTATGACCTTATATGAAATAAGAAAAAATACATATGTTTTTCCTTAATCCATACATAATCATATACAATATATATAAATAATTGATATAATATTCTAATCATATATGCTTTCTATAACTTTTTTATATTTAAGTCGATTAATACTATATATCAACCATATATGACTATACATAGTTGATATATGACAATTGATATAATATTCTAGCCATATATGGTTTCAATAATTTCCTTATATTGAAATCAATTATTACCAATCATCAACCATATATGGACCATATATGTTTCATTTTTACTGGGGTTTTGATGAAAAAGAAATTGTAAATGTTGGCTGTTTTTAAATTCTCAAGAGTCTTATATTACTCGAAAAAAAAAGCATTTAAAAGTTGAATCTAAACTAAAGCAAAGTAAAAGTTGAATTGCTCTAAAGCGAAATAAAAAATTTTATGTAATTTATTTAAAATTATTTTATATATACAGAAAATAAAAAGCTTTATTTTTTGTATAATTTTTAATCAAAAAACTTGTGAATGCAAGGATAAAATTTAATTTTCACATGTCAATAAAAAAAGGTGGAGTGCAGTTACATAACCTATATATTTTTATATATTAACTTCCTTCTGTTCCCCTATTTGACACCAATTTATTACAGGTTTACTAATATAATTTTATTACAAAATATCCAATGTTATAAGAGAAATTATTAACAATTATTAAACTACAGAACAGATTTTATTAAAACTTTCCATTAAATGTCTCATTATATTTATCAGACAATGTTTTTTGTAACATTTTGCAGCAATTTTCAACACCTATTTGTACATTTGAATAATTTATAGTATACTTTCCTACATACTAGCACGATATCAAAATTACCATATAAATTAAAATTTATTTAAATTTCAATATTATAAAATATAAGATAAATTATATGAAAGCAATGAGTTTCAAATCTTCCACTTATTACCATCATTATACAAATTTAAAGCAAATTAAAAAAGAATTAACATTGGTATAAACAAAAGCATTCTAATTCACTAACAAATTGTATAAAAATAGAAAATATTAAGAAGTCTAAACTAAAACAAAGAAAAATGAATAAAAATTAAAAACGAGATAATGTAAAAAATCATTAAATAGCAAATCCTAACCAAAATTCTTCAATAACTCTTGTGGAAAATGCTGGAAGAAAACTGAAGAATCCTAAAAATTCCTAATTTTATCAGTTTTTCAGTGTTTTTTTAATGTTTTCCAGCATTTTTCAGTATTCTTCCCAATAAGGGAATTTATTTTTTAAACATTTTAAACTTCACAGTAACTCTAATATTTTCCAAGTTTCAAACCTTATTTGCACACTTTAATACTTATTTTAATAATTTAACATACATTGGGTACCGCTGCATAGCCACAAAAAAAAAAAAAAAGAAAGGCAAGTCCGAAAATTTCCCCGGTAACAGGCTCGATCGGCCAAACAATGCGAAAAAAGACGCGCCGCGCGACAAAAGTAACGCGTTGCTCTCCCGAAAGCTGGAAAAAGCGCGTCCCCCGAGGTAACCTACGTATTTCCCACTCGAAAACCCTTTCCTTTTCCCCCGAGAAACTCATCCAAAAAACCAACAAAATCACGAACCGACCAAAAAAAGAACTATCACCAATAAAAAAAAAAGAAAAAGACAAACTGGCAAACCGAAGAAAATTTAAAACTAAAATAAACAAGAAAAAGACACAATTAATTTGCGTTGAAAAAGCGTGACGAAAAGTCGCGGCGTTTTAATTGGGGAAGACAAGGAAAAGCGAGTGGCGTCACCGAGGCAGCGTCGCGTCGGTTCGCGTTGGTCGCGAGAAAAACGAAGGACGAACCGACTCGGGGGGGGAAGGGGGGTAAAGGGTACGCAAATAAATAAACAAATAACGAAACCAACGAACGGGTAAACAAGTTAAAAAGCGAAGCGAACGTAAACAAGCTAAAAAAGGAAAGAAAAAAAGAGAGACTAACAACGATTAAAACGAGATGGGAAAGAGAGGAAAAAGACGGTAAAAAAAGGAGTGAAATTGGGCGCGAGAACACGCGAAGGAAGCGGCGTCGACGCCAGGGGTGGGGCCAAGACAATGGCCGGTGGCGTCGGCGACCCGATTTTCCTGGGGCGTATCGCGGAGCCGCGTCGTGGCGCGCGCTCGATCGATTCCGCCGTGGTTCGGGCCGCGGCGATCGGCGTCGACGCGAGCGTGTGCCCCGGGTGCCGCTCCCGATGAACCGGGATATCGGTGTCGCCCATGCCCCCCCACGATTGGACTTACCGTAGTCTATGTCCGGGTGGACCGAGGGTATGCGCAGGTACGTGCGAAAATTGTTCACAGCTGTTTGCTCCAGCTGATGCAGCTCGGTCAACGACATCCCGCGGCGATCACGGTGCTAGCACTGCGCGGCGATACGCGTCCGACGCCGCGACTCCGAGTGTCATAGCAGACGGCAAGCGGCGCGCGCCTGACGTCACCGCCCGCCGCCGGCCAATCGCCCGGCCGGGCGTAGCGGCGCGCGCATCCCCCCGCCAACTCGGCCGCTTTCGAAACGTCGGAGCGTCCTCGGTAAGGCGGCGGCGGGCGGCGTTACGCCGCGCCACCATTCTTTTCCGTCTTTCCGCCTTCCTCCTTATCTTTGTTTATGTGTTTCGTATAGCTTATTTTCTTCGTACGTTTTCACGCATTTTTTTCTAACCACCGATCTGTGCTTTTTTTTTTCTTCGGTTTTTGGTTGATGTTTTTTTTTTTCGGGTATTTTATTTTTATTTTTATTTAATTAATTGACTGTATTAAATAAATAAATTATAAACAATTGAGGGAATGAAACAAAATTTTTGTTTATGTTTATGTAACAAAGTACTATTGTTTTATTTTTGTTTCCTTAAGTAACCAGTATATAATATGTACTGTTAAATTATATATAATTTTTTTTTTTCATTTTATATATATTCCTTTTATATATATAATGAAACATTAATATAAATATTATGAACTTATTAATATAAATAATATGAAGCATATATGGTCCATATATGTATTAACAATTTCATATAAGAAAATAAAAAATTCATATATGACGATAACTGATATAATATTTTAGCCATATATGCTTCCAATAGTTTCCTTATATTGAAATCAATCACCATATATGAACCATATATGGCCATATATGACCATATATGAATTAAGAAAAAATAAATGTCCATATATAAATTTTGTATATTTCTTGTCGATATATAAATTTTATATTAAAACCATGTATAGCCATATATAGTCGATATATGGCTTTGATATAATAACTATATATTATATCAATAAATTCCTTATATAGAATTTAATTATTGCCATACACCAACCATATATGGCCGTGTATGACCTTATATGAAAAACATTCATATATGAACATATGTTTTTCCTTAATCCATATATAATCATATACAATATATATCAATAATTGCTACAACATTCTAGTCATATATGCTTTCAATAATTTTTTTATATTGAAGTCGATTAATACCATATATCAACCATATATGGCCATATATGGCCATATATAACTATACATAGTCGATGTATGACAATATAATTGATATAATATTCTAGTCATATATAGTTTCAATAATTTCTTTATATTGAAGTAAATTACTACCAAATATCAATCATATATGTCCATATATATGGACCATATATGGTTCATTTCTACTAAAATTTTGATAAAAATGAAATTGTAATTGTTAACAGCTTTTAAATTCTCAAGAGTCTTATATTACTAATATTCGATTAAAAATTCATTCGGTCACAAATGGCAAGTCCAACGATTACAAGTTTACTCGAACAATATTGTACTCGACCATTGCGACGAAACGTACGCCACTAGGGCGACGCTAACATTTCCGAGCGGCACGCACATACTTTAATCGCTTCCTTTTGAGCTTTTTCTCTTTTTTTTTTTTTTTTTCCTTTTCATTCACAGCCTTTATTTCTATTTTCAGATTCAAATCGTCAGTTGGATGTCCAGGTCATTTGTCATGCGTTCATTATTTTTAGCTGCGGAATTGCCATGATCGGGATGTCACACTTGTTGCCATGTGCCCCTTTGTTGCTAGGTGTCCCCTTCTCCTTATAATATTTTATCTAATAAGCTTGTATCTTTTACAACGCGAAGGTGGCATAGACACAAGTGACCTTTAATTTTTACTTTTGTGAATTGAAGCCAGATGGACGCACTGTGCAACAATTTGTTAATAATTAAAATATGAATTAACTTTTGTTTATTTATTAAATGTATAATTTGTTATTATGATAATATGTTAATTCGTTGTTAATTAAATATACTTTGGACAAATCTTTACTTCAAGTTACTCAAATATGTTAAAAATGTTATTTCAGGAAAATATCATGCCAAGATCTTTGGCAAAATAAATAATGCTTGTATTAATTTGATGTAGGATAGCAGTATGGGGGTCTTTTATTTTTATTAGAATCTATTAAATTTATATTTAAATACATGTAGTTAAAAGTGGACCAATATGCAAATGATTCGAGGTCGTTTTGAAACTTCTTTGTACCGTTCACATGGTCAAATTTCATAATGATTTCGCACAGTTAGTAATAATGAAGTTTTATTATTAAGTTTATGAAAGAATAAACTTCTTAATTAATTTATACAAAAGCAAATTGATTAAATTATCAGAATAAATATTTATTCATTCTTAAGAAGTAAAGGGCAACGTGAAGTTGCAGTTTGTTAGATAAAATGCGCGCGCAAACGCGCCAAAATATAAATGTTCAACATTCCTTTTGGTAGTAAGAAAGCCAAAATAAAGTACATTTGTTTTGGTATCAATGATTGCTTTGTTTTTATCGTCGCAAACAAATGAAGATGGACAAACTATTAAATATAATTGACAGTCATTTTTAAACAGTTTTCTGAATATTAAATATTTATAATACAATATCATAAAATAATGAACTGATATATTTTTACATTTTAAAAAAGGGAATTGATTCTATCGATTTACATCTAAATATTATAGAAATGAAATGAACAAAATGCTAAAAAGTCCCAATTTTAGCAAGTCTTCAGTATTTTTCAGCGTTTTTCAAAAATTTTTTAGCAATGTTCAGCATTTTTAACTAATTATTTCCACTAGGGCTCCTTTAATGTTACATAATTATTATTATAAAACTAATAATACTGGCAAAACTAAAAAAAAAACTAACAAATATTCGTTACATAAATTCATTACATCTAATTCTTTTCGACTGACAGTAGACCCTTTTTAGGATTACACAATTCTTGTTTTTTTTTTTCCTGTGGATACCGACTGAAAAAATAAAAGTTAATTGAAAATCACCCACTTTCAAACGGCCTGGCGCTCATTTAAATTGAAACAATTTTAATTATTACAAATACAGCGGGGAAGATAAGTCGCGTTGATACAGATAACGCAATAAGACCGAGGAACGGATGCTGGAATGTGGTCCATATAATGAGAACGTGCATCAGTTTATCTAGCGCGTACCACAGTTGACGTACACATTCTGCATTATAATCACCACTTCCTATCAGTTGTGTCACACTCAACGTAGCTTCCAAACGTTAAAAATAACTTCTTTCGCGTACGATAACTGCCGCTTGTAATGAGATAATTGAATCCGATGACAATTCAATTTAAAAGTGGGCAAATTTGAAGGAACAGTGGTGGAGAATAAACGAGTTGATGATACCTGTAAAAAATTTCTGAACAATTAAATCTCCCAATTGTCACAAGTTTCCAGTGAAATAGTTACATTTTTTTATTTTTCAAACCATCATTTTTGTACATTTTGAAATTTATTACAAATTCATTTCATATAAAAGTTATATATATATATGAAATAAAAGAGCATAGAATTCGTGATATTATTCACTTAGCTGTTATCATTAATTCATTCCAAACTTATGCATATTTATTAAGCATTTAAAAATAACGCTCCTTAGGGATTAATTTGAAATTATAATTAGGCTCAAAAGGGGCATGCGCATTGTTGTAAATTATACATTAGACAAAGCGGCGATGATTCTCATATAAATCTTAATTCCATCCAAAAACACGTCCTTGTTTAAGTACTCATTGTTGCCGTGCACTAAATTGACCGAATTGCACATTGGAGAGAAACTGAAAGCTGGAATTCCTTTCTGCAAATAAGATAAAATCATAATAAACTTATCACCAGCTATATCTGATAATTAATAATCAATCAAGAGAACAAAAGTCTTTTATGCTTGAATAAAATTGATTTTTCTAATAAATTTCTTTTTAATTGGCCTAATGTTTCAATTTTCTGATTACTGGCAACTATTAAGACTGTTCTCAAAATGGTATAAGTAATTTTAACGTAAGAACCTGTCGAATGAATTTCATATCAGTGGTAGCGGGGCATTTGGTAACTACCAATTTCCTGTTCATTTCATCGAAGACACGTTTGAAGGCGTCCCAAAATGGATTATTCTCTAATCTGGTGGGAAGGTGTTTGGGATTTTTTTCAAAGAATTCCAGCCGAACGCCTTCCCCGGCTTCTCTGCACCAGCCATTTAACATTTCTTCAACCTCGTCAAAGTCACATTCAACAGGCAGCCGGACATCAAAACCGGCCGACAATGTTTCTGGGATAACATTCGTTTGGACGCCTCCCTATAAGATGGAAATTTTAAAAACTACTTAAACAAAATCCAATGTAAGACATCTGACTAGTATCTTAGATGGAAATGTGGAACTTCAAACATGTTAATTAGTTTGCTGAGCTGAGTTCCTATACGGAGAAAATAAACTGGAAAAAATACAAGAATATTGGTAACCCTGTTAAAAAAATCTAGCTGGGATCCTACATAGGAATTTGGTATCGGAAATTAGTTAGTTTCCTAGGTAGGTTCCTAGGTAGTTATAGGATCTTGCATAGTTTTCCAACTCGGGTCCTAGGTTGGAATTTAGGATCAGAGATCAACTAGTTTTCGACCTAGGACCCCAGCTGGGAAACTAGGCAAACTCCTATAACTATCTAGGAACCTACCTAGGAAACTAGCTGATTTCCGGTGCCAAATTCCTATGTAGGATCTCAGCTAGATTTTTTTTAACATGGAACTAATCAAAGAATACCAATTTCCTCAATCTAACTAGATCCCTAATTCATCATTTTCCAATTAGGACCTTAGTTCGACATTTTTCACAGCAAACCCCAACTGTTACCTTTTCTCAATATCATTTATTTCTATCCAATTATAATTTAAAGTGGAAATTTCGAGGACCTTCACTTTCGTCAAGTTGATTGAGATTATTTCTTGATAAGCTGCCTCGCCTTCTTCCACCTTCCTCTTCTGATCATTCCTAAAATCCTTGAATTTGTTCATAATGACATTAAGCTTCTCGCCGGCAGTGTTCTCCAAAAGTAAAGAACCATGACCGGTGTTACCAGTGCAATGGATTATGAAGGACCAATTAATTTTCTCTTCATTAAACATAAGAAAGCTATCGTCCGTGGTGACCATCCCCTCATCCAGAGCAAAACCAATGTTCAAGTCCCGGAATTCTTGAGTTTCCACGAACAACTTCATGCCAAGCAATCCACCGATCTCTTCATCTGGTACATAGCCTATGTGTATAGTTCTTTTTGGAATAAAATTTTCTCGCTTCAGACGTCTGATAGCTTCCAAATATTGGGTACCAACGCACTTCATATCTTGGGCCCCACGAGCATAGATGTTTCCTTGCTCGTCCATGTGGGCCTCGAAGGGAGGGTAGATCCAATTTTCCTATGGTCAATAAAGTGGTTAAAAGCATATTTCAATTCTATGAACACATTAAAGTATTACCCTAATAGCAAGAGACATCCTGAAGGGATGTTCCTGGAATATTACCAGTATATTGCATGTCCTGGCGATATCCCAGAGATCAATTTGAGACGGTCATTGTGATTATCTTTCTATGCTAATAGGGTAATTTATTTAATTTCACTTCTATTATACTTCGTCCCAGTTAAAAGAATCCTTTGTTTCCTATTTTATTCTGATTTTAGATTAAAAGTTTAATTATATCCGTTAAAAGTTTAAACCTGGTGAATTATTTCTGTTTGTTAATAAAAAATGGTTGACTATAAATATTACTTTTCAACGAACAGGACTAATGAAATTTGTTTCCTTACAGGAAAAACTGGAACGACATCCATATGGCAATTGAGCCAAATGCTGGGCAAAGTGGATTCTTGACCTAGCCAAGTGATTATCAGCACCGGTTTTCCAGGATGAACTTCCAAGACTTTACATGGTAAGTCCAGCGAATCCGCTTGTTTTTTCAAAAATTTCACACATTCACCTGAAAAGAGTACAGTTATTTTACAGTTATTTCCCTGTACATAATATACTTCCTCGTTTAATTTTTTTTTCGTTTTTTTGTATTCATTAAACTAAATTAATTTGATGAAATTCATCGCTTATCTTCCCCTGAAAGACTCGCGAAAATCCATTTGCTTTCATAATAATTTAAGTAATGCACAATCATTAATTCAACAATGATAATGTCCGAAATGTTATTGAACGAAAGATAACGTTTGTTTAGAACAAAAGTGTTTTCTCATTGCTTGTCCTGACGAATAGAGCACTCTCGCTGAAAAAGTTTCCTTAAAAAACAGCTCATTTAATATTATTAGAAATTCATTTAAAATAATATAATTCATTTCATCGTAATTATCATTATAACAGAGTTAAAATCATTGTGATAATATTGCAGTTTAATGCGGTCAAATATAATTTATAAATAACATACATTGACCTACTTAAAATATCAAGAAAAACCACCGAACAAGTGTTCTCATTGGAAAATTAGTTTCTCATTCTTACCCAATTTTCTTCAATCTTTCAACTTCTTCATTTCGAGCAATGATGCAGTTAAATTTCGCAAAAGTGAAAATGCTCGTATGTGATGATAAATGAAGTAATTTGCAGATATACGTAACACCGTCATTACCTCAAGATGCAATTATAATACTATTATCGTACAATTGGAAAACTCATTATCCCTACCATTAAAACACCATTCAGACTAATCATTACAATTTTTACATTTAAATTATTATAAATTGAAAAAAAAATAATGTTATTCATTTGTATACATACTGTAATCAATGTCCGGTTGTACCGTAGGGATCCTCAAAAATTCCCGAAAGTTATTAACCGCAATCTCGTCCCAATTCTCCATTATCTTGATCGCACTTTCTTCGACTCGACGGGACTGGCAATTAACCGGTTTATCTGTACGCGCGCTGAAAATATGATTATCAACTTGGGAACGGTGCTGCCGCCACTGGAGCAAGCCCGTAATCTTCGATGAACTGATAATTGTTTAACACCAAACACCAATAACTAATTATATATCATCCTTACGATCACAAAGCGCGCGCAATTCACGATAATTCAATTAATTACAGAACTGTCAACTTTTAAACTTGAAATTCTGAGTTCAAATCTCGGAGTTAAACACTTTTATACTACATTTGTTTTCTTTTTATTTGATGAAAAATAATGAGAGACGAATAACAAAAGAGTATTAATGCATTAAATTAAATTAAATTAGATTTACTCACCGTGAAAGTGAAATATATTGGTAGCCCTGCGGGGTACCAATATATTTCACTTTCACGGCGAATAAAATATCGCATTTAGTTGGAAAAAAGTGGTTTTACGTTGGTAGTCCTTCGCCTTTGGCCAGGGTCACCAACTTAAAACCATTTTTTTCTCTCATCAAGTAATATACAATAAATTAAATGTTAAAACTTAAATGAAATTCGATCATTCGGGAATAACAGAAAAGAACAAACGACGCACTTTTATCATTAATTCGTAAAATGTATTCAGATTTATTAAATCTCATGTATGTCTAAATATGAGCTCTTTACATATTATTATTATTTATATATATAATCATAATCGTAATATTTATATATTTATATCATATCAATGTTTAATAATCGGAGAACTCGTTACATTAATTTAGTAGTACGAATTAAATTATCATACAGTTGTTTAAGTATTGTAATATGGCTATCGTAAATCTAGGCACATACACATGACAGCGACTTGCAAATGGTCTATGTATTATTTATATATTTATATGTAATGTAAAAAAAGAAAAAAAAAAAAGAAAGGAGGGAATATAAGATAAACCCCCAAGAAACGAACAACGCTTTGTTTCTGTGTGTGTCTCTGTTTGTGGTGTCATTTGTGTGTATTTAAACATCGGTCGGATCCTAAACTGCAATGTACCCGGCGCCTCGAAAGTCGCTCCATCCTTCGTATCGTATTTACAAACGCAAAACTATCTCGTCGCCTTACATACATAATACTCAAACGTTGTATGCACAAGTAATATGTATATCTATAACATATCTTTATATAAGGAATGTAGCATTATGCGTGCGAACATATTTATACCTCTTCTTTCATTTATATTATAATGTAAATTATTTACTATATATCATTTATGTATAGATTATTTATATATATAATATTTATATATGTATAATTGAAAAAATTGTACAATGAACAGCGTTTACGAGTCCCATTTTTTTTTATCGGAATTTTCCTATTATATCTTTCATCGAAGTCCTGCGTCAAGCACGCATTACCTCCCCGACACAACTACATAAGTAAAAGCGACATAATTTCACTACGTTGACGTTGAACATACACTATGCAAGCGGAAAGAGAGATAGGGAGTGAGAACTCCGGTATAAATATTCGATATTTTTTTTCCTTTTTACCTTTTTTATCTTACAAAAGAAACAACTTTTTACATTAAAAAAATCCTTCCCCCTTCTGTCTGATCCTTTTTTTTTCTTTTCATCCGGTTCTTTTTCCCTCCGTTCATCTCAATTATTCTACGTTTTTTTTTTCTTTTCATTTCTTTCTTCTTTCTAATTTTTAAACAGTTTAAAGTATGAATTGAATACTGCGACAGAAATACTGTATCCGAGAAAACAACGCAGGTTCGTTCGTTGGTTGATTTAACTTCGTACCTTAATTTACATTGTCACAACAATTACAACGTCGACTACAAACTACAGTAAGATCTCGTTCCTCGTTAAGTTGCCATTGGTTTGGCCTTAAAAAAGGATCGGTGTTCGCAAGTTTTCTTCTCCTTTTTTCAGATTCAGTCAAGTGATGTTTCATTACCCCGCATTTTTGCTTCGTTCTTCAATTTTTAATTATCGATAACAAATTTTTTCCATAAATTACAATTCATAAATATCACTTCTTAATATTTAAAACAGCTTTTGCGAAATAAAGTCGATTTTCATTGACGAACATCAATTAATAGTTTATTACTTCACGAGGAAAAAAGTGGTTTTAAGTTGGTAACCCAGGCCAAAGGCGAAGAGTTACCAACCTGAAACCACTTTTTCCCCTCGTCGAGTACGATATTTTACTCGCCGTGAAAATGAAATATGTTGGTAGCCCTGCGGGCTATTAACACGTTTTATTTTTAAGGTGAGTAAACAATTTAAACAAATTATAAATCCTTCTTTTTTTTCATTTTCCTCTTTTCATTTTGGTGTATAAGGTTTGCCCCACGAAATCTTACTGCAAAAACGTTTGCGCAAAAATGCTCGTGTTCTAAGATTATCACAATGCGATGCTGAAAGGGAGCGACAAAGAGCGAAAAAGTCAACTCGACTTTTCCCCCTAGACAATTAACAAACTTCGTCGCAAATCCCTTCCACACCGAAATTTTACACGTGTTTTATTCACTATTTTTTTTTGGGTTTGTTTTTTTTTCTCCTTTTTTTGCATAAACTTCAACTATTTCTGTTTCGTATATATTATACCATTATTACAATTACAATCGTTATTATATCTCCTTTTATCGTAGCGTGAAATGTAAAACGAAGACCGCAATGGTTCTGAGCTAAAAAACGATTAAAAAAAAAAAAAAAAAACGAGAACTGCGTGTAACGTGGACATGGCTTTTTGTTATCGAAGTGTACAGTAACAGTCGTTCGACAATTGACATTTCAGATGGCAATAATTCGTAACTTCGATGCAAGAAAAAAGAAAAGCTAAAATAAAAGCAAACTGAAAGTATGCTATCGTGGCTGTTTTTCAACTTTTTTTTTGTAAAAAGTATAAAAAATTTGCGAACTTTATCATTACTTTTTGTAATGATAATTTCACTCTTTTGCTTTTTTTTCATTGTACATATTTTCTTTTTTTTTCACTCGCAATAACATACTTCCACGCAAAAAAAAAAAAACGTGAAAGAAGAACCGACCTTAAAGTTGGACAGACATTTAAAAGTACAGAAGAATATGTATAATATATATATATATATATATATATATAAAAAAGAGAATAAAGAATACAGAAATTGTCATTATGTACAAGTAAATCACAAGATCGTTACGTTAATACAATCAAGTTTATTATTATCGTGTATCTTTACAATATTTTTCCGATTGTTCGATCGATTAGCAGCGGTATCATGAGTACACGTTAACAGACCGTTAATCCTTGTCCTTCGCTCTCGAGCACACACAATAAATACATACGGAAATGATTCCTCATGGGGAAAGGGGCAGGGGTGGGGGAGGGGGGTTGAATGTGCTCGATTGTTCGTACAAAAATAATTTCACCGCGACTGCAACCGAGGTAACTTATTTACAATCACAATTATTTACAAATCAAATCAAAGACCGGTCGCCGATTTTGCTTTTCCAATTATAATCCATTTATAACGACAGAGAAAATGATTTGTAGTAATTTAAAAACGAAAGGAAAGAAAGAGATACAAAATGAAAAAGTAAAAGTCGAGGTTAAACAAATAACAATGAATGTTCCTCAATTTGATTGAATTTAAAACGCGAATTAATAGGAAGGAAAAATTAAGACAAGAAAAAGAAAAAAGATCGTTTTCTGGACGCGTACGCTTATTTACATAAATCTTATGTTAGCTTATCGAACTAATTAATGTAATATCTCTATTTATAAACTTACAACTATGCACTCGGTTAAACCATTATCACAATGAACGAAAAAAAAAAATGAAATAAAAAAAAAAGTTGGGGGGTACAATTCAATGATTCGGGCAAATCATAAAAAATATGGAATAACTGGTGCAAAAGTAAAAAACTGGGACCTTGGGGGGGTTGAGGGACGCCATACTAAAATGCGAAAAATCTGTTATTGTATATCGAAAAATCAATAGCAAAAAAAAGTAACCAAACAAAACTGTAACTTTTCAAGTTTATCTCAATAAAAATAATTTACAAATCCGATTAAAAGGCAACAAATATTTCGGAGTAATAACTTATAGAAACAGAAAGGGGGTGGGGGGTGGGGGGGGAGTTCTCGAATCCTCACTTGTATTTCTCGATAACAATTCTAACGAGATAAATTCCAATTCCATCTTTATCAGGAATTACGTATTACCATTTATGATTTAAAAGAAGTTTGACAACATTAAAAAAACGTCTCCGCGACATAACTAACAAGTAAAATATCAACTTATAATGTAATTACGAATACAAAGGTGCTTTGTAAAATGTATTAAAAGAGAAAAAACAAGGGAGGAAGAAAAGGTATTTCGGTAAAAATTATATGATATGCACGTATAAAATCAAGAGGGAGAGAAAAAAAAAAAACCGAAACGGTCATATTTATTGCACGGAAAGGAGGTTGGAAATTGGGCGAGATCGGGACCGACTGGTAGCGCCATCTGATGCGCGTTACGAGCGGCCGAAGAAGTTGCCTTTGGGTGTGGGTGGCGGCGGCGTCGTGTAGTTGGCGGCCGCGCTGGTAGATGGCGGCGGTGGCGTGGAGAATCGCAGGGGAGGGGGCGCGCTCGTCGGTGGTGGTGGTGGTGGGGGTGGCGGCGGCGGCGGTGGCACGAACTGCGGCGGATAGGGATTGGCGCCAGGGGGCGCCTGCGGTACCAGGAATTGTTGCTTCGCCGGCGTTTCGGCGCGGTACTTGCAATTCGGATAGAGACCAGGTGGCGGTGGCGGCGGCGGCGGCGGCGGTGGTGCCAAATTGTAACTCGGGTACACCACTCCGGACGTGCCCGCGGCCTTCGGAAATTGCGCGAACAAGTGCGACGTCGAACCCGGCGGCGGGATGTACGGCTGCGGTGGCAGTTGCGCCACGCCCGGGAACACGGCCAAGCTGTTGATCGCGCTTGCTGGTGGTGACATCTTACGACACTTCATGATAGCTTCCGCGGAAAGGCCTGTAAGGGTAAATATTCACATGAGAAATGTAATTCGATATAACGAGAAATAAAGAGGTGAAGCGTCAAGGGTATAAACATGATAATCGAGTAATGTTTTTAATTTCGTTAGGGTAAAATGTCGCTGGATGGCCAATTCGGAATGAACATAATCTCCTTAATAATACTTCTTCCCTTCTTCTACCTTCGTTATTTTATTGGTCTGTATGGGACTACTTGCAAATTACATTCAATAGGCCAAATTTCATAAAAATTGGTTAAATAGTTCCTGTTCTTTAGACACTTGACAAAAAAAAATGTCGAACGTAAATTTATTATGTTATATATAATATAACATCTAGAGATATAATTAAGTGTCGTTAAAAATGAAATATATACTTCTAAAAGTTTCTGATAAGTATTTGTTTTATTCAATGTTAAAAGTAACTGTATTGTTCAGAAAACTTGTTTAAATATAGTTATAAGATTTTGTAAATAATTTTTCAAAGAAGAATAACTATTTACTTATTTCGTGGAAGTTAATGTATCATACATTGAAATAAAAATTTAAATATAGAATTTGTATAATACAAACCCTGTTTACGAGCTCGCTCCTCTTCATCGTCGCTCAAGAAAAGTCCAAATTCGCGTTTCAGTCTTTCCGTTAGATTCTCCCGTTGTCTTTCGACGAGAGTTGGCGCTGCGGACCAACCTATCGTCCCATCCTCACCTATTTACGAAAACAAATATCTCAATAAAAAAAAATATTAGATTTCATATTCAATACAAATGTCAAATCATTAAAGTTAATTGTTTTATTATTTTTATTATCACTGCGTATCAGTACTTGGGAAATTACTTGTATATAGTCATAAAACAGTATAATAAATAATTATTATTACTTATTATTAATACCTTTCTTCTCTTCATTATTTTCAACGTTAGAAAACAATGGCAATGTCGACAAACTAGGCACATCCTGAGTTACTTTGCTGCTCTCATCGTCCGAGCTGGCCGATGAAGTGCCACTACTTGCACTATCAGATCTACCACGTGACTTTTCGCCTGAACCTGCGTCTCCCGCATTGTCCTGCTCAGGTGGCGTGCCAGTCGACTGTTGTTTTCTCCTTCGATATTCAGATATGGACAGCTGGAAAAAATTAAAACCTTCAATAATACAGTACAGTACAAAGACTCCAATTAGAAACTTTTAACGACTAAATAAGGTACCTAAATAAGGTATCTTAAATCTTTCTAATATTCCCAGAATATTAAATAACAAGACTTGAAACTAGATGATTAAAGTGATAGAAATTATAAAACAGCCCAAATAAACTCGTAAAATAACCGACCTTTCTCTTAATCGGAATAATTTCAGCTTTGGCAGATGGCGCTGGCAAATCATTAGGAGTAACCGTCCTCGGGTCCTTTAGCCGTGTGGGCTTTCTCGTTTCCTCCTCTTTTGCCGGTTCATTAACTTCCAATTCTACAACTTTCATCGCGACACTCTTGGTTTCCGGTTCCGGTTCGTAAACTGGACTAGTCAACTCGATCGGCGCGCTCTCTACCGGAACTGGTACCGGAGTCGGGACGCGCACTGGCGTCGGGGTAATGGTTGGTAGTGCAGGGGGGGATGTTACAGCGAACCTATTGCTGTCCTTGTCTTTTGGTTCCGACTCATCCTCTATCTTGGCTTCGAGCAACTCGCGCAACGCCGTCGACAGTATCGACTTGTCCTCGAGATTCTTCGAGGATTCGTCGTTCTCGAGCACGATCGATGACTCGATAATCGCCGCCTCGATTTCGAGGTGTGATTTCACAGTTGCCGTCGACTCCGTCGTCGCTGTCTTTTTCTTAATACGCTCGGAAAGTGGCGGTATCGATGGGAAGGGTGTCGGTGTTTGACTTTTCAGTTCTTCCTCCAAGCGACAGGTGTCACTGTGGAATGAATAACATTATTTATTAGTATTTATATTATTTATTGTAAGTTTCTTGTACTATCGGGTAGAAATAACGTGAAATTAAAACAAAGCTATAACTAAACTAAATTTTCGACTTAATTTGATAATAATATTAATAATAATGAAACATAAATATACCTATCAGCTGGCGTGGAATCCGCCATCTCTTTCAACTCTTCCAACGCCTCGTCCTTGCTCATAACCCCCTCCACATTACTCTCGAACTCCTCGAACGCCCTCTCTTCGCGACTCTTCGTCTCTTCCGGGAGCTTATCTTCTTCCACTTTCATCGCACACATTTCCTCCCTCAGTTCCAGTTTCGTTTCCGGTTTCGGTTCTGGTTTCGGTTCTGGTTTCGCCTCCTCCAACGCCTCAACCTTCTTCTCCTCCACTTCTACCTTCACCTCCCTCGATTCATCCAGAACTTCATCGATTTCCAACTTCTTCTCTATCACTTCCAACTTCTTCTCTTTCACTTCCCCAAACTCTTCATCCTCATCTATCGCCTCTTCTTCCGGCCGCCTCTCGTCGTCATTCCTAACACCCTCGTTAACCATCTCCTCATCTTCGCAATCGTTCTCCAAGTCCTCCATCTCTCTATCGTCGGACTCGGAGTCCTCCTTCGAACTGTCCATCAGCCCCTCGATTCCGTCGTCCATATTTCTGAACCTCTCCGAGCTGCAACTGTCGACCTTCTCCTTGTAATCATTGCCATCGTCCCCCGTAATTTTCATCATCTGAGCCTCAACGTCGAACTCGTCGATCGACATACTGTCCTCCTCTTTTTTTTCAGTCGCACGACAAATTTCCTCTGTTTCGGCCTCTCGCTTCATTTCCCCCGCCGCTGCCACGTTCGACGTGAATTCCTCCTTTATCACTTCTTCCTCCTCCTCCGACTTCATTATTTCATCTTCATCTTCCGACGTATCGTCGTGCTTAAAGACATCCTCGAACTTGAATTCCCTCTTAGGCGACGCGCATTCCAATTTTAAATCCTCCTGTTTGAAAAATAAATTGGTCTTTTGCGAGATGTCACAGGGTGGCGGCTCCTTCCCCGGAGATGGGTAGGACAACTTCGCCAGTTCTGGCTTCGCTTCTTGGGAGAATTCCTCGTCCTTAATCGAGATTTGGTAATCCGCCGGGGGTTTCGAGTCTTCTGAAAGGTGGTCCGCGTCGTCTTCCTAAAATGAAGGATATGCCTTTTTTGTAGTAGAATGCAAATGCAAGACCCTGTTAAAATAGTCTAGCTGGGATAGTATGTAGGAATTTGGCACCGGAAATCAACTAGTTTCCTAGGTAGTTATAGGATTTTGCCTAGTTTCCTAAGTAGGATCCTAGGTAGTTACAGAATCTTACTTAGTTTCCTAGGTATTTACAGGATCTTACCTAGTTTCCTAGGTAGGTTCCTAGGTATTTATAGGATCTTACATAGTTTCCTAGGTAGTCTTGTCTAGTTTCCTAGGTATTCTTGCCTAGTTTCCTAGGTAGTTATAGGATTTCGCCTAGTTTCTTAAGTAGGATTCTAGATAGTTACAGAATCTTACCTAGTTTCCTAGGTATTCTTGCCTAGTTTCCTAGGTAGGTTCCTAGATAGTTATAGGATCTTACCTAGTTTCCTAGCTGGAATCCTAGGTTGGAATTTAAGATCAGAAATCAACTAGGTTTCGAGCTATGACCCCAGCTACGAAACTAGGCAAAATCTTATAACTATTTAGGAACCTATCTAGGAAAGTAGCTGATTTCCGGTGCCAAATTCCTATATAGGATTCCAACTAGATTTTTTTAACAGGGGAGGGTAGCAGTGGATCATTGTAATTAACAGTTTATTTTCCTTGGTAATTATTGTTTTATTTGGTATGATTGGATGAAAAGTTTGAGTTTTTTGTGTTATATATAATGACCATCCTTCTTAATTTGAAGTCTGAAAAAAATTACTATTTTAAATGTTAGGTTGTATGCATGCGAGGAGAAAAGATTAATAAAAATTACTGACATTGTATTGACTATTAAGTTTGTAAATTGTTGACAACTGAAACATTTCGCCAACTTAAGATAGTAATTTTTAATTTTCTTCCCGTATACTACCAATTTACTAATAATGTAAATAATTTTTATTAATCTTTTCCGTCCATGCATTTATGAGTATAAAATGTAAAATTAATAAAGATAAAATTAAATATATCTATAATAATATTACTGTATTAAAAATAATTTTTTTTATTTGCTAAAAGAATAATTATAATAACATTTAGGATAGTAATTTTATTTTATTATTTTTCTCAGTGCAAACACGTGCGTTTGATTAACTCTTTGAAGCATAAGTTTTTTCATTCGCATGCATTATTTTTCTTTTCATTTTTAATAGTTTTTTTTAATATATGATTTAATGATGATGAATATTTTCTTTTGTGTAAAACAATGATAAAACATGGAATAATATTATAAAGAAAACGCTGAATTTTTATATAAAATAATCTCCTAAAATGTATTCATATATTCAACAATTTATTTTATATTTATATATATTATTTTATACTTATTATATAATTATATTTTTAAATCATAAAATAAAATACATAAACTGTTTTCAATGATACCAAGACTTTTAGAAGATTGTACACTTAATAACTGGAAAAAAATCTCTGATATAAATATATTCTACTTCAAAGGATTAAATAAAACGCAAACACAACTAACATTAAAAGACACAAACCAAGAAAAAAAAAGAAGACATTTTTAATTTCACGAAATTGTATTCATTCGAACGACATAAAATAATAAAAAAAATGGTACGAAAAAATTAATGTTCAAATAGTTGCTCGTGTGATTTGTCAAAGGGATTGTGTAATATTTAATTTGCTATAAACATTTACATAACTTCGTTCAGGATTCGATGATAAGAAGCATAATTATATTTACACAGAACCATCTGTGAAAAATGATCAGATCAATCATTCATTATTAACTTTATAACAAGCACAAATTTATTTATTATTGAATTACAATAATCATTATCAAGATCTCTGAAATACTTGAGAAATAAGTTTACAAATTTATTTATCAAATTATTACAAATAGTAATCAAAATAATTGAAATAAAATGTAACTATTTTCGTGATCAAATTAAATAATTAATAATATTCAAATGATGTTCAAATTTGAAAAAAAAATTGTTAATTTTCGTTCTTTTTTAATCGATTACAACCAATTTTCACATCATGAAGAATTAATTTATATTATTAATTCATACAAATCATTCCCCATTTCCATTTTAATCAGCCAATCCCGAACGTGAGCTGAAACGTACATTGTACCAACATATCTATGATGATTTTGACATTAATATACCTCTTTTTATTACTTTATGTCATAAGCTGCGAACGACGTCGTTCCCCTCTCATTTTTTTTCTATTTCTTTCATTGGCACAACCTTACGTTTTCTCTCTTTCTTTCTTTCTCCCTCTCGTCATTACAACAGTTAAAACTTGATTACTTTCAATCGCGACTCGTCCCCATCCGACTGTTTATAAAAACCAAAAACAACCGATCATGGACAGTCACAGCATTTTTTTTTAAATCGTTAAATATGGGTGCATAATGGTTGAAAATTTATATTATCGCGCATACCGTGCTTGATTAATATATTTTTTTTGTTGGAAATAATTGAACAATTATGTTGACCTTTCATTTGACAGTTAAATTCATTGGTTGATGTTAGATTTAGAAATAATTAATATTAATAATGACTAGTTATGTATTAATAATTTCCTTTTATATATTGCTATTTACGGATTGATATAATAAATATATAATAAATATGAAATAAATGTAGAAAACGTAAATGAATGTTAGTACCATGTACTATATTTTGATAAAATTAAAAAAAAAAACGTCTTATACTTGTATAATTAATTATCCTTATTTCCTCCGATATTTTCGTATTTCATTCGACTGTATGTAAACTCCTAAGATGACGACGTTTAAACACTTTTGTGTGATTAAAAAGGAACGAGTAAACTCCAAATAATTGAAATCTCATTTCACTCATATAAAAATTTGTATTCTTTGCGACCTTTCTAATTTTTAACTCTTATTTTTAAATCATAAGATAAATAAATATCATAAGACTAATATATATATAACCAGACGTGGTATTAATTTACGCACCAACTAATACATAAATTGTTTATTTAATACATATTATGTTACTATTACATAAAGTCAAGAAATTCCGGGACTAACTTTTTATTTGAAAAATAGTAATATCTATCATATATTCTCATACTTTTTAACTTTCCCTAATTAAATTACTAAAACATAATTAACTACATTCAATCAGCTTAAAATTTTTCAGTAAGAAATGGTAAACAAGTAAAACATTGCTTTAAATCCATAATTACTTAGGAGTTCACACCATCTTTCAACATTAATGACCAATTTGATAAGAAACTTTTCCATCGCCCTTTAATTCAATGCGAAGGGATAATTAATGTACATAAATAAATTCATTAATGAGAAATAAAAAATGATCCAAAACATGCCCTTACTTCCGCCAATGAATTCCTATGACTCGCAGCGACATCTGGAATGAGCATTGTCGGCGTGGTCGGGGGCGTGTAATTGTCCGCGGACAAGTTCTCCCGGGCGAACCGGCGCTTTTTCGGTGGTGCCAGCGTGCTCGGTGGACTTTCGGGCCTGCTGCTGTTGGGCGAATCGCATTCCTCGGAAATGGCCTGGCGCAGCCAGCGCTTCTTAGCGGAGCCGCTAGATACCGCGCAACCCGCGCCATTCTTCTTATCTTTCTGCGGCGGCGAATCGCAGATGCTCGAGACCGAGTTCGCCGCTTGCACCAGAGTCGCGAGACTCTTTGCAGCCGCGGTATTGTAATTGGTTGTTAAGAACTCCGAGGGTGGCGCCTCAGTCGGCGCCGGTTCCGGCGGCTTTTGTTGCGTCAAGTTTGGCGATGAAATCTGACTGACTTGTGGCGGCACCGGGGTCGGTTCTGGTGACTCCTTCAGCCATTCGTTCATCATAACCTAAGTCATTTATTTTTTTATTTTAGTTTTTAGTTTTATTATATATTGTATAGGGAATTGAGAATGGATTTAGTTTTGTTTTATAACCGTCAAAGACCGTTACCAAAAGTATGTTTCAAAATTGGATTGCCAGTATTGCATTAGAGGGAAAAACATAAATTTTTCGTCACTCGGGGAATGAGAAAAGCCATTTCCCGCCCTAGGGAGTTTCGGAAAAATGGCGTTTCTCATTCCTTTGTGACGAAAAATTATGTATGTACCATATTTTTAGTAACTAGTTTTCGACATAATGATATTCTGTAAGTATAATGCCAAATTAGTAAACTTTTCATTAAAAATTGATATTCTCTCAGTGTACGGTTTAATGTTACTAAATAAGTATTAAAATCAACTTTAAATACCTTTTTCGTTTTTGGGAATTTGAATCCAGGTCCGAGCGGGCCGACCGCTGCGGCGACCAATAAACACGCAGAGGATAACGGAGTGGAGGGGGTAGAACTCTGCGAACCACTGCTACTGGCGCTGCTGTCGCACGTAGGACTTTTCACCGGTGTTGGTTGTTGTATCGGCGGTGACGGCGGTCCGGAAACGTTCGAGTTTGCCAGTGCTAATAGCAAACCCGCCGCCGTTGGGATCCCTTGGTGCGGTGAGGTCGTATTACCGCTGTCCTGCGGAGCTTCCTTCACAGGTGTGCACAAATGAGACGAATACATTTCACGGTTAGGCGGACAGTTCTGGTTTGTTGTTGGTGACTGTAAGTATGAAAACTAATTTTATTATTAATACAAAATCAATGACTAATGATATTTGTAACCTAATAAATAATTCCAATTTATTGTTTGCGCCATTGCTCACATATTTCTCCCATTTTTTCAATCAACTGTATAAATATTTTAGTATAAAAGAAGATTGCGTAAGGTGAAATGTTGCTCGTTGGTGAACTCAGAATGAACATAACCTCCTTAATAATACATATCTTTAAATATATTGTAAAATAAACATTAATTTAAGAAGAACGCAATGTACGTCAACGGTTAAACAAGTTTAGATTATTTTACTATGTAAATTTAAGACACTCATTATGAATGGAGTCTACCCGGAGAGGGGCTTCAGGTTCGGGAATATCTTTTTCCAGAGAATCCAGTTATGTGTCACGTTTATCAAGAACCGAGCGTACCCGGAGAAGGGTGTCAGGTTCAACACGGTCTTATACTAGAGAGTCTAGTTATTCGTCTCACTCGTCAGACAGCCCCAGGTCAAGACAAAGGTCATCTTCAGGTCACTATTCCAGAACACCAGGAAAGAGTTTTGTAAGCCAAGGCAAAGCTGACGAGTTGACTGGTAATGAGCACACATAGCGCCACCAAAAGAAACCCAACTTCAGTTAAATAATGTTTTATTCCAACTTCTAACTCAAAACTATCTTAGGTCCAGATATAGATACAGATCTCGTTGACCTTTCCTTTGGTCAAATATTTTGAAGTCTGGCTTACCAAAGGAAACGGAAATAAAATTAAAAGAAAAGTACCCAAGACCATCAAATTGCAAGTTATTATGTGGCCCACTTCTTAATGCAGAGGTAAAATCTGCAATGTCCATTTCTGCGATAAAAAGGGACGAGCATCAACAAGATGCTCATGATCAGTTGGGTGCTGGTATTTTATTTTTATTAAATTTAATGCATGATATGTCATTAACAAGGAAATCCTTCATCGTGCCAAAGATGATTTCTTATTTAACTCAGAATTTGCTGAAAAGTTAAAATCAGCTGTAACAACAGATAAAGCCGACAAAGATATAACAGACGTTAAAGGTAAATATTGCAGGCCACCTTAAAAATTTTAAAAAATTATTGGAAATAATATCCTTACTAATGATAGTTCAGTTTTGAACATGGTATGTGAATATGAAATTCCTTTTATATCTCTATCTTAACAAAAGAGTGCCGTAATAAATCCAAAAAATTCCATAAAAGGATCTAGTTGTTTGTAGAAATTACAAATCTTTTGGATAAAGGAGCTAAGGTAGAACACACTGACGGTGAATTTTTGTATCCTTTCTTTCTCACAGACAAACCTAACGGAGATAAGCGTTTTATCTTAAATTTAAAACGTCTTAATGAGTTCAGTATTGCACCTCACTTTAAGATGGAAAGTTACAAGACAAACCTATGTATATATTCAATCGAATATTAATAAATTAACATCCCCTTTCAGAGACAATCATCCGACGTGGAAAACGCTTTCCTTGGTGTCCGGCAGATTATCTGCAAAGCATATAAGTTGAAAGGTCTGTCAGAATCGGCAACTCACATGATTATAGCGTCACTGTCAATCGCTACTTTAAAACAGTATTCAAGACCTCTACGTCTCTGGTAGGATTTTTCAAAGAAGAATAATATTTCCACTTTTGATCTCCTAGTTTCAGCAATTTTAGACTTTTTAACCGCCATGCTTGATAGCTGTAAAATACATGAAACTCTTAATAACTGATCAACTATCTCTTTGATTGTTAACTCGTATATCCGAGTTCCACTGAAAACTATAAAAAGGACATCAGACTGGTTTAGTCTTTCAAACACCTTTGCTAGGTTTTACAACCGGCCAATTTTAACAGAATCGCATTTCGCAAGAGCAATCTTCGAATAAATTTAGCTAGATATCGTTCAATAATTAAAACAGGTTTGGTTTGTTAACCAAGAAATATAATGATATATTATAATATTATAATCTGTGTCGTAAATCGCCAGTATCTTTAAACAACTACAAGTTATCTCGGAGGACGGGGCTTTTTAGTATAATTGAACGATCAAATGAATTTACCTTAAGTGAAGTTCGATTGTAATTATATGAAATGTCTCGTCCGAATAGATAAGACCCACCCCACCCAGTAAATTAAATACTTTCCCATTTACAATTTAACGACATCTTTAAAATAAATTTAAGTTCGTTTGATCGTTCAATTTTACATGATATTTCTTTCCATCTAATTCTGAGCAATTCTAAATCTTAAATTGCGAAAATTCGCACGCAACAAATACCTACCCTTGATCTTATCGACGGACTCTCATCACCGCTCGACATGTCCGAGTCCGCACTGTTCAATCTCGTTCTCTTGCTATGACTCTGCGACGTGGTTCTCGCGCGACCCTTCCTCCTTTTCCTACGCACCGTTTTCTCCGACGGTTTACTGCCGCCCTTGCCTTCGACCCTTGGCATCTCCTCGTTGTCGCTGTGCGCGCCACCAGACTCCTTTCTTTGGGCGTTTCGCGCTTGCACCTCTTGGCGGCGCTGCTGCGCCTTCTCCATTCGCTCGAACGCCTTCATAATTGCCTCCATTTTCCGCTCCTCGCGAGTCTTCTTCTTTTCCTTCTCCTTTTTCGACTCGGTGGTGCCGCTGCTGCTTTGCGGGTGTTGGGGCGATGTTTGTGGTGAGGACGACAGTGGCGCCGCCTCCTCTTTATAGGCGGCTGCCGCGGCCGCTGCTGCCGCCGCCGCCGCCGCCGCTGTCGCCTGACGCGTGACGCTCACGGTGCTGCTGGAGTTTGCCGGCGTGGCGGCGGTGCTGGACGACGCTACGCTGCGTTTGCTCGTAACGGTGGAAGTCGGCGGCGCGGCAGGTGGCAGCACTGGCGACGGCTGCGGCGTCGTTGGTGGCGCTGTGCTCGCTTGCGGCGTCGGCTCGGAATCCTCGGTGGAAGCGGTGTTGCGGCGTCCGCGACGTCTTCGTTCGCGGCCACTGTTGAGCAGTATTATTGTTAATTGTTGTTTGTTAATAATGTAGTTTTAGCAGGTACGAAATGACGTCAGATAGTTTGGTGATCTTGGGAATTAAGTGTCGAGGTGTAAGGAACGTTATTCGATGCAATTCTATAATCTTTAGAGTAATAATGGATAAATAATAGGAAAAATTTTGCTCGGATAGGGTTTGACGATGTTGAGTCATCTATTTATAAACAATTATTATTATTATTATTAACATTATTTCAGTAGATTTGACCCTTTCACATTTCTACATTATATGAAGTTGTTGAAATGTGGTTTTTTCAAAGTAATGATAATAGTAATAACAAATTATCCAAATGCTCAAGTTTTGTGGTTTTTATACCACATGAAAGAAGTAATACTTCTTTGGAATTCAGTACGTTTTATAAGTTATATACACAAGGCTTTTAAGTGTAATAAGTAACAGATATACATGGATTAACGAAGCTGGTCCAGTTTCCGTCCTGTTTAAAATACGAAAATTGGCTATTTATATACGAGAACGAAAACTTTTCGCCCTAGGGTAGAAAACGACTAGTTTCCATCACCGTCTAAAATCAGCTGATATCCTTTTTCTAAACAGAACGGAAACAGGGCACTCTCCTTACACTCGTTGCAAAAAGTTGTATATGCACCGAGACGGAACGACGATTTGAAATTCGTGTGAATTTGGCTACTTTTGTCTCCAGCGACCAACTTCACACTCGTCTATAATCACTGTCATTCCATCCTTGTTGCATAATATACTATTTTTTTTGTAACACATGCTCGCAAACTGCCCTCTTTCCATCCTGCTTATAAGACGAAAACCAGCTGATTATAGACGGGGGCGGAAGCTAGTCGTTTTCCGCCCTAGGGCGGAAACTAGCAAGTTTCCGTCCGCGTCTCTTTGGAAACACATAGTTTCCAAACAGAACGAAAACAGGGCACTCTCCTTACACTTACTACAAAAAATAGTATGTACACCAGGGATGGAGCGACCATTAGAGACTTGTGTGAAGTTGGCCGCCTTCATATCATATCTTGCACGGCCAACTTCACACTGGTCTATAATCACTCTCGTTTCATCCTCGGTACATAATATACTATTTTTCCTCAGTTTATCCTCCTACATCCTAAGAAGTGATACTTTTCCAATAACAAAGAAAAAAGGAACAACAATATCAATAACAATAAATCAAAACTTACTCGGTGTTCTCTGCGAGGGGTCCATTGTTGCCCCGACGATTGGTCTGCGCAAGCGCGTTCACCTGACACTCCTTGGGATTGTTGCACGCGCACATAATCGGCGCCTGCGTGGTGTTGGAGTTGGGCGACAGCATGAGATCGAGCTGCTCGTGCCTGATCGTGATCTCCGCGTTCTTTTCAATCGCGCATGTCGTCACGATGTACAGGTGGAGCGTGCCCTTCTCGATGCAGTGCTTGACCTCGGCGTTGGGCCGACAACTGCGCCGCACAAAGCGCGCCTCGTTGCCGTAGGTTCGCGTGTCCACGCAGACTTTGGTGCCGTCGCGCGGCAACCGGTAGAAGAAGACGAACGGTCCGGGTCGCTGCGCGTGCTGCCGACCCTGCGGATGGTGCGCGGCCTTGTGCTGACCACTAAGCATGTACTTGCCGCGCAGCTCGATCACCGGCGTGTTCGGCGGTAGGTACATCGTCGCCACCAAGAACTATATAAAAATACATGATAATTTTTTTAATTCCCTCATTTTCATACTTTTCTTTATTATTTTTCTATTTTTTTACGCTACTTAGGAATCTGCGTAAAAAAACTTTGTGATTTCTAACCGGTCAAAAAATAGCAGTTTTTTGCTTTTATCTTTTGATGGGTAAAATAGCGCCAATTTATTCCAGCAGCAATGTTGTAATAGTATATTACGCACCAAAGATGGAGCGACAGCGATTATAGACTAGTCGCTCCGTCCCTGGTGCATATATTATTTTCTATAACAAGTGTAAGGAGAGTGCCCTGTTTTCGTTCTGTTTGGAATCTTGCTAGTTTCCTTCCTAGGGCGGAAAACGTCTAGTTTCCACCCTCGTCTATAATCAGCTGGGTTTCATCTTCTAAACAGAACGGAAACAGGGCAGTTTCCGTGCACGTGTTACGGAATTATTTCTTTGTCAACAAAGAATGATGTGTTTTTAAAATACAAAATATAAGCAAACTTTGTTCCCTTTTTTGTAACGAATTCAATTTTTCATTCTTGTATAATTTGTTTCATACTTTCTGCAATATCATGAATTAAATAATGGGAACTGTTCTAAATAACTGAAATAAAATTATCAAATTGTAGAGATTTTATCTCATTATATATACGAGAACGTGATATTATGTAAATATTTGCAGTCTTCTATAATATAAATCCATTTTATATGGAAATAACTTGAAAGTAGGTCTGTTTTAATAACTTGAAGTGAAAATCAATGAATAATCACATTTTGTAAATGAGAATTGTACCCAGTGTAATAAGGGGTATTGATAAATAAAGTAAATAAGGAAAATTATGAAACGCAGTTAAATGGTATGATATGAAATAATCAATTTTTACCATCGATTATTTGAACTACTGTGTTTACTATCGTTATCTTATCATTGAATAATTAGTTAACGAAGGTAATATAACACAGACAATTCATATAGATGCATCGGTAATTAAGGATTGTTCATTCACAAATATTTTAATTTGAAAACTAATCAATTATTCAAATAATTATTAAATGATTTTCATACATTATATTCTATTCCATTATATTACTTTAAATAAAATCAAAATAAAATAGGTAAATAAATAAAATAAGATTTAGATAGATTATTATTTTTTATATCCATTTTATTTATTTCTATTTATCAATTAAATTTTTAGTAACTTATGTAATTTTTAGTACCAAACACACTTTTTATATTAATTAAAAAAATATATAAATAATGTTTTATAACACAATAATTAACCAAATAAATTCAATTATTTATTATGACTAGAATAAATGTTACATACCCTGCGGGCACATTGATTTCAATTTTTTTTTTCATAAGCAAAATAAATTATTTGATTTATTAAAATTTTTTGCTCAAAACTCCGCTTTTATATGAATAATTATTTTTCTCTTGATATTTATATTTGGCGCGAATGCGCGCGCATTTTGTCTAACAACTGCAACTTCAAGTTGAGCTTTACTTTTTAAGAATGAAACTTTTATTCATAAACAGTACATATATAATAATAAAAAATCAGTTTATTTGATCAATTTATTTTATCCTCATTCGTATTCGACGCGAAACATACAGTTTGATTTTCTTCGCTTTACCTATTGCATCAAAGCAACTGGAAGCAGGTGCGCGCGCCGCTTTTCAAAATACCAATTTAAATTCAAACGAAACCGAACAAACCTTTAAATTGTTACTCTGGATGTTAAGCCGGCATTTCCCAGTGGCGACCAGACTGACGTTGCTCTGCTTCAGGTCGTTGTGCGCGCCGTTGACCTTGATGCTCGATATGCGCGCCCTCAACTCCGGACTGTAATGATTGGTCACCGCCTCCTCGTACTTCTCGATCCACTGCCGCAGTGGCGCGTTGTTCGTGCTCGGCCAATTGTCCTGGGACGATTCCTCGTCGCGCAACTCCACGCTCATGCGCCGCTTCGTCTTTCGTTTGGCCGTCGCCCTCTTTGTCGGTTCCTTTTTCGGCCGCGCGGCGCTCTGCTGTCGCGTACTGTTCGTCTCCCGTCTTTGCCGCTTCGATACGTTGTTATTATTGTTATTATTGTTACTACTACTCGTGTTGCTGTTGTTATTGAGCCGGCGCACCTGCGCGGTGGGCTCGGTCTTTCGCCGCGGCACCTGCGTCTGCGGTAGGGGGCGCTTTTTCGCGGCAACGCTGCTGGCGCCGCCACTCTCCATGTCCGCGGACGAGGTCGACGACGAGTCCGAGGACGAGTCCGAATTGATGAGCTCTTCGCGCTTGTGCATCTGCAGCTGACGCGCCCGGTTGCGGTCGACCCGGCGCGGTCGACACCGCTCGCACAGGTACTCGTCCGGGATATTGGCGCGATCGATGCCCATGCAATCGACATGCTGCCACACTCTATTTTGTAAAATAAAGTCATTGTTATTTTATCCGTCGTACCATTAAGATTTTTATTTGATTAATTATGTGTATGATAAATAATAATGATTAAAAAGGTAATTAAGATTGATAAATTTACGTACAGGCAACGATCGCAGCAGATCATGTAGCCGTCATCGTGTTGAAATTCACTAAAACATAGTAAGATAATTATTACAATTATTCCTTCAGTTTCAAATTTACACTGAGAAAGTTCAGATAAATATTACTGTATGTACAATGAAAATTATAATATCTTCTAGTGCAGAGAGAATATCGTTAAAGTTTATGACAATTTTTCCAAGATTTATAAAACATAATATTGGAACGGAACAGTGGAAAGTGCATTTTGGAAGTAGAGATTTTTCTTTAATACAATATACTTATTATATTTACATAAGATATAAACTTATTTAGTTGGTTAAAAAGTCTTATTAACAATTGAAAAAAGTGAAGAAATATAAAAAAAAAGTTAGTACTTTCGATTTTCTATCCATTTATAGCATGTAACACATGGAAAAATGCAGATAGAAGAAATATAATTTGAATGGTGTGTCGTTTATTTTATGAAATTAGATCGCGATTTTACCGGCATGCCGGATATATCCGTTGTTCGGAGTGAAAGGGCTAACAAATTATTTGACAGAATATTTTATACTAGTATAACAAAAATAGTCCTATGTTAATCGATAATCGATTTTCACTATATCTTTAACTTGACAATTTGATTGGTTAATAAACCGATAACTCACTGCAACTTCAGGCATGTTATGAGTTTTTTAAGTTAAGATAATGTTCGTACCCTTGACAATTTTACCATACCATGTCAAACTTTCAGTTGTACTTTGAACGATATCCCCTCGTAATTATATTAGCATAGTAAAATTAAACTGAATTACAGTAAATATTCACAGAACTTATTTTTCTCAGTGCACATTGCGTCGGTTTCAGTTATATTTAATTTATACTCCTGAAATTGATTATTTATAGAAAAACATAGCAACTTAATTACCAGATACATCTGGTGATACTGTCTTCGTCATCCCCTTCCCCCTCGGGTGCAGTTTCCGTTTCCTCTCCTTCCGGCTCAACCTCGCGACCCTGATCGCTGCTAATATTACTAGCTGCGTCATCTTCCACGGGTTTATTGCTCACAGCTGACATGAACATTTCTGCAAATCGTTCGACAATAAATAAAATTGGGTAATTATGGACCCCTTCCCTAATTTATAAATATATATATATATATATATATATATATATATATATATGGATCAAATAATTACCTAAAATTATTTGCCAATTCCAAAAAAAGTAAAAGAAAATAACAGTCTGATCCTAATAAATACTTTTATAAATTTTAACATATTTATTTTTTATTCTGTGTTTCAAGGAAATATTAATATAAATATGTTAATTTTAATTCCACGTACTATTATGTATTCTATTAATAACTTTACTACAAATATTTGTACCTTGACTGTACATAAAGGGAACTTGTGTAGTCACGGGAACTGCGTTTGATCCATTTATGGGAGATTGTTTTGGGGTAGGTGGTGACATTGGTGGTGGAGTTGGCGATGCCTTCGGCGATACAGCAGCCCTTGAATAATTATGATCTTCCAAAACGTATTGCAGGTACTAGAATTTAAATTATAGTATATTGCAATTATCATATTAGATGTACACGGAGAGAAAAGAATATTAAAAATTAAGAAACCAGGGATTACAAATTTTAATAAACTGAATTCTAATTTCTGGCAAACATTTTATTTTGCGTTTTGTCCATTGGATGTCGCTATTCATCAGTGTTGCCAACCTATTGCCTATGTCAATTATAAATCTGTTATTAAACAGATTGTTAAATTGTAAGAAACTACATAGAATTGCTATTTTTAATAAACTAATTTAACAAAATTTAATCAACTAGTTTTCCATATAATGATATTCTGTAAGTATAATGCCAAAATAGTAAACTTTTCATTAAAAATTAATATTTTTTTTTCTCTCAGTGTAAGAATTAAAATGGTTGCACTTATACAATATGACATAATTATACGGAACTGAAGAATAAAAAGTTTTTTAATATTGAGCTTATAAAAAATATTTGTAAATATTTGGAAAGTCAAATTAATGAACAATAATATGGTTTACTTATTTGCTAAGGGCATAAAAACAAATTTTTACAATTTGTTTTTCTTATTTAAACGTTTCATTGTTCAATACATTCATAATTAAATGCGAATTAATTTCTTTTTGTTGCTTATCACTTTAAGAAAATTATATTAACCTCATAGTTAGGAATATTTCTTTTAACGGGAGATTGCGGTAATGGTTGTTCCTCCTCTTTGATTGGTTGAGATTCCGGATCAACTCTAAAACAAAAAGAAAAGGTAAATGAAAATTTACGACCAGAAATTGCATTCTGGGAAAAAAATAACTTGAAAGAAGTAAAATAATGATCGATGAAACAAATAAAAACTCCAAACTAATTATCTAAATTAGTACAATTAGCGAAATATTATGGAAAAATTCCAATAATCTCTAATAAACGAACTACACTGAGCAGATTTTCATATTTTTTCAAAGTTTAGATTAATTTTTACCATAGTTTTAATAGAGAACAATTTAAAATTGAACAAATCGAACAATTTGTTACTTAATTTTAATTTGCTCTCTATTAAAATAAAAGTAAAAATTAATTTAAACTTTAAAAAAAAACGAAAATCTGCTCAATATGGTTCATTTACTAAAGATTACTGGAATTTTTCCATAATATTTCTCTCATTGTACTCCTAAAACAATCATAAAATTGACAAATAATAAAAATTACAACAAAACATAAATAAACGTTAAACGAGAAAACGAATAATAAACAATCCAAAAATGCGTAAACGATATAATCGATCAAAAACGAACGAATCATTACTTGACTTCGAGTTGTTCGCGCCTCGGCTCCGTCACGTTCGTCGCTTTTAATTGAACAGGCTGTTGACGGCCGTGCGACACTGGCGCCACCTGCGGCTGCAGCGCCATCTGCTTGGGTTTACTCTGCGACTGGATCTTAACCGGAGTCATGTGCGGCATCGCGATCGGCTGCTGACCGATCAGCTTGACCGCCCCCTTCGTAGGAGTCGAGGTCTGCTGCAGTGGCGCCCCCTTCAGCGCCGCGTTCATGTTCGTATTCAACGACGTCTTGATGCTCTGCGCGGTCTTCGGGGCGTTATTCCTCTGCGCGGGCTTCTGCGCGGGTATAGTCTTAATACACCCGGGCTGCTTCTGCGCATTTTGCGGCTGATGGATCATAAGTGGCTGCGCCGAGTTGCGCGGCACGTTCGCATTCTTAGTTGCGCCCGCGGCCTTCGACTGCGCCACCTGTTTGGCGTTCGGCGCACCCGTCGCCTGACCCTTCGGACTATTCTGAAAGCGCAGAAGCATCTGCTGTTGCGGCGCCACCTTCGCATTGGCCATCGGCGCCTTCGACAGTGGCGCCATCACGTTCACCTTTTGGACGATTCCCGCGCGCTGTTGCGTCGCCGTGCCAAGCATCTGCTTGGCAACGAGCTGTTGTTGTTGCTGCGCGAGTTGCTGCTGCTGCGGCGACATCTGTTTCGGCAATATCGCCGCGTTCGGCTGCAATTTGTTGATGTTGGGCACGCTGCTGCTCTTGCAAACTGGCGACTGCACCCTGGTGGCGGTGGTTACAGTCGCGACTGTCTGTGACTTTTGCAGACCTGACGGCGGACGTTGCATTTGCTGGGGGATAATTTCAAACAATTAGTTTGAATTCCTAATTACTTCAATACATCAATTGTATTATTACAGAATTTTATCAAACACATATTAAGTAATTCATATTACAAACATTATTAACAAGCTTATATCTCTAATTCATTTAACACTCGTAACTTAAAACAATGAAAAGAATAATTACATCTAATCAATCGTACATTTATTCTTAGATACAATCTCTAACCTGATGTAAGTTCTTCTGCATCTGTTGCTGAGAAATCGGCTGGCCCTTTTGCGTCGCGCAAACTACTGGTTTTTGCGCATTGTTGATCACTCCCGGCGGCTGCTGTCTATGTTGCGCGCCGATCTTCTGCTGTGCTTTGTTGTGCAGGGTTTGACCAGCCAGGGCCTGGTTCTTGTGATTAATCTGCGTAGATTTTTGGTTGTTATAAAGCTGCGGCGGCTGGCCTGCTCGCGGCACCATTTGCGGTGGCTGAACTTTCAGTGTCATGGCATGGCCGACCTGAGCGACTCGCTGCATATGGGCGTTGCTCATCACCTGGCTCATCGTCATCTGTGCGTTCGTCTGCTGAATCTTATTCATCCCCGGCATCCGCGAGGTCGCGCCCCGCGACTGTTGCATGCTCGCTTGAACGTTCACTTGCTGTTGACTCGTGATCGGACCCTTAATCTTTTGGATGTTCAAGGGCTGCGACGCGCCGGCCATACTTTTGATCACCTACAAAGCAAAGCAATTCAGATTGGAGCAATTTATTGAATTAATTATGTTATAAATACTTAGGGTACGTCGTTACATTTTTAATTATCAAACGTACGTAATTAGGCTTTGAATTGACAAAGTGGGATTTTTTATTCATGATATAATGAAATTAACATATTGTTACGCTAATATGGAGTTCATTTTGTCCATAATTGACGAAAATTAAGATTATTTTTCTTGGTTTAAATATATTTATTGTATTTGCTAAATGCAATGTTTTAATAATGGCGATTCTTATCAGATCTGCAATTTAATCGAGAACGTAAATATTTGAATTATTTAATTATATGTTTATTATCAGAATGTAATGTATTGATTGCAGTTTAATATTCTATTCGGCACCGATTAGTTATTCAAAATCTATCGTAATGTGCTTGTTATTGATATAATCGTTGGAAAATTCCTACATGGATTATTTTGTTTAAATTAAAAAAAGCAAAGTGAAGGAGATTTGCGCGCAATAAAAAATAATATATATCTGATATTATCATTTTCCGCTACGTCTGTTTCATTTTGACTACTATTTTCGTTTCATTTTCTATTACGATGAATAAACATCAACTTGAAATCATCTACTTCTTAATGACTTCATCCATAACGGTGTTGCCAAGGACATACAATATATATATATATATTTATTTAATGCACTGTCAAAATGAGTCACATCAGTATGTGTACATTAATGAATCATTAATTTGCATTAGACAATTTATTTCCTAACATGAGGAGATATTCATCTTACGTTATAGTTTAAGAGAAGCAAATACTTCAATATTCATTTTGCATTATTATCCCCTTTACTGCTTTATAAATATCTTAAATAATACATTCATAGTTATTTCAAATGTTGAACTTAAAACTCTTGCATTTAGAGTATACTCAATATAATTTAGTATCACAATTCAGTTATATTCATTAATGATTTTTTAATAAATTTAATTCTCAACAAATTTCTGTGAATATATATATATATATTCGTTACTGATTTTTTAATAAATTTAATTCTCAACAAATTTAGTTATATAAATATAGTAGATACGAACAAGTTTTATTAAAAAAATCGAAGTTCAAATATGAATTTCAATAATATTCTAAGGTAAATTTATTAAAAATTCATCAATTGCTTCCTTGTCTTGTGCTTATACACTATATTTGTAGTAGACAATTCATTCTTCGTTTAGAATCACCCTCAATACTTCTGTAAACGAAACTACCTTGTTAAATAAAAGTTTCGAACAGATTTTGTAACTAAATTTTTGCATTTATAAAATAATTGATTGAAGTTTTGTACGTCACGAAAATATAATATCAGATAAATATATACGCGTATCCTTTTTACAATTTTCATAAAAAAAGAAAAGAAAGAAATTGAAAATGAAGTCCATAATTTATGAGTCTCCTTATTTCCATAAACATATATGGTAATTAGCATTCTTTATCTCGTTTATGCTTTGCATTACATGTGAATTCCTAATGGTTCTTTAAACTTTACAAAAACTTTCTGTATAAACACATCAAGATCGCGTCACCACTCAAGAGCTGTAATAGTCACCTGGTGGCGTATATACAAACTATATAAAGATGAATAATAAACGACCATACAAAAGTCCATTGTATTCATTTCTGCGAACTTTGCATACTATCACCAGGTGCCTTTAATACCAGAAAGAAAACGCAGACATAATTAATTTCATTTTATTTCCAACTCATAACTGAGAACTGTTTTAAATTTCTGTACAATTAAAAGTCCCAACCTGGCAAATTTCAAACAAAAATTTGGATTTTAAATAATGTATGCATTCGTAAATTAAAATACACTCTATATCTTATGAATTTAAATTTACAAACATAATAAATAAGCACGTAATAGTACAATCCTCCACGAGGAAACGAGTGGTTTTAAGTTGGTAAAATCGCAAAAGGCGAAGAGTTACCAACCTGAAACCACTTTTTCTCCTCGTTAACTACAATATTTTACTCATCCTGAACATGAAATATGTTGGTATCCCTCAAGGCTACCAATAAATTTTATTTTTAACGTGAAAAAGAATTAATTCGCCCAATTCTACCTGTATCTTTTGAGCGTTGGGCCCAGGGCAGATGGTCTTGACGACCGGGCTGGCCTGGGCCAGCTTGCTCTGGTCGCCATTGGTGGGGGAACTCTGGGCCTGGTAGGTGGCGCTGGCGATGACGGTCGGTTTCGGTGGCGCCACCTGCTTTTGCGGCACTGCGCGTGTCATGACGCAGGGCGCAGGCGCGGCGGCGACGGTGGCGCCCTTGCCGACCGTGTACGCAACCGCGTACGAGGGCTTGAGCGCCCTCTTCGACTCCGCCTCCGGCTCCATCTGAACGAGGAGGGCGGTGGTGCACTGGCTCACGGCGGATTCCGGGTGCGCCGCGGCCTCGGCGCCATTGTCGGCCGACGTAACTGCTGGCTCATTGGCACCGGCTGGGGATGGCTCCGGCGGCGTCTGCTCCCCACTCCCGCCTGATCCACCCCCGGTTAACTTGATCACCGATGGGGTCGACGTTTTGGAGGCCTTGCAATTACGTGGCGTTTATAAACTCTCTAATGACACAACCTTCCTTCCAGTAACAGTGTACTCTCTTCTTTATATTGCGTGGACTACTTTAGGACCCTGTAGCGTAGGCTGCAAAACATCAACACGCGCTATAATTAGTCATTCATTTGTTATTATTATATGATTAGATTCTAGCGTTCGTCTGCGACGTGCAGGATCTTTTTTCGTTTTCATTCAATTGCAATTTCTTTATGAAATTAACGCGCTAAGTTTATAAACAAATAATAATAATAATAATGAACTTAATTTCAATATTCCATTTGACTTATTCTATTAATTTAGGTAAGAAATCGCCACTTCCAGTCGGATGAAAGTTACTCGCTCCAACCGACTGAATGGAAACGATAAAAGAAATCTGACAATCTAAACTTGGCAACCGTGCACCGCCATCTCGCGGTAAAACTGCCAGTCATACTATTTTCGCTAAATTCGCACTCGCTTAGAGTAACCCCGGAGTTAGAGAAACGCATTGGACCGTCGCTAAATTGTACTTTTCGTCGGATTCATAAAAATAATTCAGATACGGGTTATATAAGGCGACAAGTGCTGCCAACCTTTTGGGGGGGGGGGGAATATCGGTCGCGCCATCTTTGTCTAATTTGCCGCGGCATCTCCCTCGCGATGGATTTCAGGCTGAGAAACGCGCCAAATCCGTTGATCGATTTGCAAATGACTTTCTCCCGAGCATAACTGTCTTTTTAGATCCGAGATGAGCGGAAGCGTGCGGCGGCTCGAGAAATTCGCAATCACATATACAGCAACTTTCTAACCTTTCGTGCCATTTTCTATCGCCATGAATTATCTCGGCTTACGTCTGTTGAACAACATCAAAATCAATTCCGCACTTCTCACGAGCCATTTCTCTTATACTACAGAATTAGTTTTGTTAGTTTCGCTAGTTTTGTTGGTTTTGTTAGTTTCGTTAGTTTTCTTAGTTTTGCTAGTTTCGTTAGTTTTCTTAGTTTCGTTAGTTTTAATTGAACTAACGAATAGTTGTCCAAACTTATATAATATATCTAATCTTAAAATCTTTCAACTTATAACATCTATTCTAATATGATTCTTAATGTACAAATAAATCCTATTTATAACTAATATTGAAGATCAATCTCAACTTTCCAGCTCCCATCTGGTAAAACGTCTATCCCCTATAATAACAGATCTCTGCGCTCGCAGTTAAAAGCAATCAAACGACTACAAAACATTGAAGTATCGACTCGCGGTTGAAATACAGAGGCTGAATGAATAAAGTTCGAAGCCCCCGCCAAGTTCAATTGGTGGCTTCGCGGTATTTACCGCGCCAAGTCGCGGCTTCATAGAGGAGTGTTAAAAAGAAGGCGAGCGCAACGACGTGTCCATAAATATTGTAGCCGAGCGAAACGGATGCTGCGTCCCGACGAGGGAAAGCAAAGCGACTTCGAAAGGGAACTTAAAAGAGAAAAGAAAGAAGACTGCCGAGGGCGGCGGCGGTGAGGGGAGGTTCCGGAGGCAGGAGTGGAAAAAAGGTCTGCGCGGTAAAAGAACAAAAAAAAGGAGAAGAAAATAAGAAAAAGAAGAAAAAAAAAAAGACGCGCATTATTTTAGTCCTCGTGCGATCGCGTGCGCATAACTTCTCCACGGCTTACGTTTCGGAGTTTTGTACGGCCGCGGAATTTCTGCAGCCTTGAGATAAATATAGCGATTAGGCTAGAAAATCCCTCCGGTTTTAGACACCGGCCGATTCATATAACGAGAATTCATAATCAAGCCACTGTTTCGTCTCTCCGAGCGATTTTCTGAAAAGAGGAGGTATTGCGGAGCACGGTGGTGGGGGTGGGAGAAAGACTGAGGAAAAGTGGTGGGGGGGATGGGCAGAGAAAAAAAAAATGTCGCGTACGAGGCAAAAAGGTTGTGCACCTCGCAAGAAGCTCAGTTGACAACACAATGAAATCGTTATGCAGAAGCGCAGCCTTCACTTGTGTTTATCATTATTATTATCGTTGCCCCCTCCCCGTGTCCCCCCTGCTCCTTCTTCGGTCTCTCTTAGTAAATTTTTCTCCCGTCTTTTAACGCTGAAAATGCAACGCCGCTCGACTCGCTCGCTGCTCGCATCGCAATATTCTTCTTTTTCTTCTCTCTCTCTTTCTGTCTCTCCCTTCTTCTTCTTATTTCGGTCTATCCGCGCGGCGGAACTTGCGCAACTTCCTGCGACCTGTCTTACAATTTCGTTGCACATATTCAGAAGTGTGATCAATTGTCCGTAACCGGGGGGGAATTAAGCGGTGTCCATTTTGGACTCCCACGCGGAGAAGGCAAGTTGCTGGAACCCTCCCTACTTGGTGGCCCCCTAGCGGCGAGGGGGGAAAGGGAGGATTCACCTTGATAATGATAGCGTTACCGTATCATCGGTTGGCCGAGGTAACGAATCCCATGTGCGCGTGACATTTAAATTTAAATCGCGATGAAAGAACGAGAGTAACAAAACTAACGAGACGCAAGATTTTTGGAAAGATAGACAGGTGGTGATAGCGCGCTTATCGTCACCGCGTGCAATTAACAAATATTTCGGGCGAAATTTTGCCAGGCGCTATCTAATCGGCGGTTAATTACGAGCGAGACATCGGCGCAAACAAAACCAGCGCGTAAAAACAAACAATCGCGTGGTTTACGCTCTCCTGCTCGGCGGAGCTTCCTCGCATGTCCCACAGGTGGCGCACTAAATTTTCGATCGACGCAATTTCTTGATACCGTCATAATCGTCGGTTGCGCGAAGTTTGCCTAAATAATGACCGGTCAATTAACATCCATTTTTTCAAAGTACTGCATTTAGCGCCATCTGGATTATGCACCCGCAAAAGCACATCTCCAATTTGACCGGTTTATTCATTAGAAAGCTTTCCATTGAGATAATATCGCGTTAAGCTCTCTACGTTTTGTGTAAGATTGACCGATGTGTCGATACTCTATCTCTTCCACCAAGTGCGCATGATTTTATACTATATCAAGTATAAGCTAATTTATATTTAGTAATTTTCATGATATACATTATGGGACAAATCCAAGTCGTGCCGTTAGTAATGCATGATGTGTTGACTTCGTAGATGACGCTTCTGATAACCGTTGACGTGGCCCTTTATTTATAGGCAGAAATATTTTTCCAGATGGCGCTTCGGGCCTTCATTAGCAGAAAGATGTCGCTTCAAAATAGTTCCTCTAAACCGTCGCAAGTATAACTGCGCAATTAATCCAATAAGCATTAAATATTCGTTGAATCCGAGCGAACGTACAACCGACAAATTAAACGAAAGTATAAACATTTAATTCAATAGATGGCGCAACAAACGGCGCGCTTTATTTGCAATCAGTAAAAGTGCATTACAATTGCCCGAGACGGGGCGTGATTATTTTGATTTAATAAAATTGCCTCGTTCATTAGCGGGCATTGAACCGCATTAAGAGCGTAATAGATGGCGCTGCGATTGACGAGCAATGATTCGAAGGCCGGATCAATTACCCGCGGGAAAAGGGAGCCGCATTCCTTCGGCACATTGTCTTTTCCCCGCGTAATTGACCGCCACTACGCGGCGCAATAAAAGCCGCGCACGGGCATCGACGTGGCGAGTTTAAGAGCCGACGGAATTAAGCAGCTTCCGAGGCGGATACGAGTTGCCTTCGGTTGGCAGCAATGGGACTTGCAGCGACCTACTTGGCGTGCCTCGACCCTCGCATTGATTCGATGCAACCTGAAATTATTCGCGTCGATTGTGTTTGCATATACGCGACCAACCTCACTTCTTTTTTTTTTCAGGCCGCCATCGGTGATGGGAGGGCGGAGGGGAGGGGGGCTGGTCGAACGCTGGCGAGAAAGCGACGATCTTGGCTATCGCCGCGGCGGATCGCCAATCGGTCGCGTTCGTCGCCACGATTAATTGGCGCGCGGTTGCGACGGTATTACCGAGATCGTGGCGTGTTAATCTCGCGCTTCGCAGTCATATACAAAGGTCCGATAGCCGGACAGGCGGTGAAATATGCCAGTCCCCCCCGCCAATAACCGGTATCGCGCGCGCCTCTCCTCGGCCCCACCGCCATCGCCTTTTTCTACTTCAACTCTCGGTGATAGACGAGGGTGGGAGGCCCGTGCGTGCAGGAGAGAGACGGAGGTCGACGGCTCGGTCTTCCTCCTTCACTCGGAGAGAATGTAGGGAACGATCACGGGGGCGTAAAAAAAACGTCAAACCAAAACCAGACGGTCGGAGCGACAGCGCAAGTTCGCGAATAGTAACACGCTCTTTCATTATTCCACCACGAAAGTTACATTTTAAGTTCGCTCATATCAATTACGAATAGTCGCAAGATGGAACGAATAAGGAAGCTGACGTATGTTGATGTATCGTAAATGGAACTGGTCCCGATTCTGGAATTTTAAGACTCGAATGCGCACGCTCGGTTTGGACGTTTTTTTTTTAATTTGACCGCCAGCGCCATCTGGGATTCGCACGCAGGTGTCGCTAACGTCTTCGATGCTCGCAACGAATCGTTTGACGCACAGGATACATCAATTGTCAACGCTAATTGGCTTATTTCTGTGCTTTTGACAGCAGACGGGGAAGCGATTCAATTTGGCCCCGGCGCATTTGGTTGAACGATAGAGATGGAGACGGGTCGTGTCACGGTGATAAGATTGCCAGGATCATATCCGGGGGGAGAGAGACTTTTTTTTATAAATTGGGAATCATGCGATTCTGGAAGTTGTCCAAGTTTACGACGCTTGTTAGCTCTCGATCTCGCCTCTAGACGCCGACAATAATTCGTTAACAATTTGCATGTGCCCAATCGATCACGTGCAAGCCAGTCTCGCCCGTGTGATAGTGTTGGCAGATTAATTGCTCCGAGGCTGCTGTGGTAGTGGTTCGTTTCATGAATCCTCTCGAGTATTCCGTTTACTTGACATTTCAGTCCGGCGGATCAGTGTCCTTTTCAAAATACACGTAATTGATCCCACAGTTCACGAGATTTTAGTAATAAATTTACTAGACATTCGAATGGAGATCATTATTTTTGGCACACCTTTTAAATACAAATCATTGTTATAAAACTTGTCTCATCCGGTTATTTTCTTTTACTTTATTTCCAATTTACCCATATCCTTTATTGCGCAATTTCATCCTCAATTTCTACCCTTTTTTTTATTAATGTATGATTTAATTTCCTGAAATTACCACGTAGAATGACTACTCGCAGTTTTTATGTTCTTTTGCGATTCCAAGCAACGATCGCAAGATTAATTCTATACTCCATATCCCCAGTTGCTCGCTTGTTCTCAACCTCAAAGACCTCATGGAACGTGCGATCAATGCCTCATAGGTTTATTGAACCGTGTATTAGGTATTGTCTATAATAGTATTTAGATGTCGGTGTAAAAGAGTACATTACATCACCATCTTTTCAATGAAAAATCAGCCTCTACCAGCGTTGAGAAATTACTGATTATGTTATCAAACTAGTGATAGTTTAATCTTTTACATGAATATTTATGATTTTGATAATCATCATTAAATTGAATTCCGCTCATCTAAATTACAATGATCTATGCCATACAATATCATAATTAACATGCAATTATTATATTGCTCCTTCGTCACATTTATAACAAATTTCCATAACAATATTAATCCAAAAATGTCTTCATTATTTCCATTCAATTATCTTCCTTTTCAAATGTTGCGTAATTATAATTCAGCCTGCGCATTTATTCTCAACAATCTGTCCGTTATACATGAAAATTTAGGAGATAGCTTCCAGCCGCTCGTTAGATACCAAGTACGTATTCTCGTACAATTGGAATCCAAAATGAAAGCAAACTGCAGTTTATTTACTCAACGCAACATGGGAAAGCCCAAACCAAATATCTCGCTTCTCCTATCATAACACGCGTCGACCAAAATAGTGCATCTTCCTGTATTAACTGGTCATTCGGTGTATTTGTGGTGTTCCAGCCACCGAGTAATTTTGAAAATTGTCCACTAGAGCTCGGACAAATTGCGGAATTCCTGGTTGGTCCAAACCGTGCAACGGACGTCCACGGTAAACTCTCCAACGGCGCGCGCCGAATGACAGATCCAAGCCGGGTTCGCGCACCCGAAACGCATTGTGGTCGCGGCGTGACGTCAAAGGTGAGCGACCAATGATAAGCGCTATTAACCCGCCTCTCGCATCGCCGTCTCGGTTGCGATTCGCTTATTATCACAGCAATCCAGTTCGATCGGACCCTGACAACAGCTGACCTGGAACTCAAATTTCGTCAATCCTCTGAACCTCCACTGGCCAACATTCAATTTATCGCCATTATTTCATCTTCAACTTCGCCTTATTTATTTCATTCGCGAACTCACGATATAATTCTAATCATCCCGAGATAATTCCAATGCCTTCGATTAACTGGACCAACTTGATTACTAAAATTTTCTAATAATAATTTTAAACATCCGCAAAAGGTAATATCCATCGTTCCCTTCTTTTAATCGAAATCCCTAGAACTGTCAACCTTTTGCAATCCCATA
The DNA here is from genome assembly GCA_022817305.1 of Leptoteleia sp. ZL-2020. NCBI lineage: Eukaryota > Metazoa > Arthropoda > Insecta > Hymenoptera > Scelionidae > Leptoteleia > Leptoteleia sp. ZL-2020. The sequence goes on along the minus strand of JABFPN010000189.1, from coordinate 1,277 downwards.
TATCACCTATTAAAGCAAATTGATTCAATTATTCGGTATTTATCGGTGATACAAATGTACACGATTTAATTATTATTCTTTATACCACCTTCATTCGCGAAACATTTCAGACTTTTTCATCGAAATCGCCGTTTATTGGGCGATCGCCCATTTGCAGTAATAATAAATAAACACTAATTTTAGTTCTTCCGGCTAATTTTAGTACATTGGTCATAGTTTCGGGCTTCAAGTTCTAATTCATACGCAATTATGATCTCGATTTATCTTGATTATTCATTTCCAACAGGATCCTAGGGGGGGATACAAAATTTGGTAATCCGTTCCAAGTAGATAATTGTAAATCAAATTTAGTAAACCCCCCCCCTTCATGTCCATTTCTGTATGCACAATATACGTGAAATGTCTCTTGCGGTCGATACAGTTTCACCTCGTTGCTTGTCACCGGTGCTCGTGCACCGCAAACACGGGTTAAACTTCGGTAGGCGAACAATTCGCATGGAAAGTTATACCAGTTGGCCGTCTAGCTGGCATCTTGCAAAATCCATAACTTCCTTTGCTCCTCGGGGCGCGCGCTTTTCTCTCGCTTACTGACCGTCGATTCTAATTAAATCAATAATACTTTCACTTGGGATAGGTTGGGAAGCGCCAATGCTATCGGTGATCGACGGGAACAATCAACGGTATCTGCTATACTTTTTCCACCCAGGTTTACGCCAGTCACTCTCGCCAACATCCAACTCGAAATAATTCGCCTCTCAGTAAATTCCAAAATTGCCTTTTCCCCGGTATTATCTGGCCTCTTGTTACCCCTTCCATGATTTCACCCAGGTTACGCCAGTCACTCTCGCCAACATCCAACTCGAAATAATTCGCCTCTCAGTAAATTCCAAAATTGTTTTTCCCCCATTTCCTGGCCTCTCGTTATCTACTTCATGGTTTCAAATTCAACGTTCATACCATGTCGAAAAGCACAATTTCCCACTTCGTTATACCACCTGAAAATAATCTGAAATTCAATTAATAATAATGATAATCGACGGATACGCAACATGGGAGCTAAATTAGTTTCTTTTTATCCCCCCCCTCTTTTACGTCAAAGGTGCGGAAGACCGGGGAGGGGAGGGAGACAGGAAAGAAGAGAAAAAAGTGGAAGAACGTGTATAGAACTTAGCGATTTTGACGTCTATTCTGAAATCACAACTACTACGATACTTGGCGAAAAATCGATGAGTTTGAGAACATCCTGGCGCAGGTTGAAACGTAAAGGGGCGGCGGAG